>JPJZ01001569.1:0-25274 GCA_000750815.1 Pseudogymnoascus sp. VKM F-4516 (FW-969) | reverse complement strand
GGAGGGGGTGGTGGTGGGTGGTGAGTCCGACATGGTTGTGTGGTTGTTGTCGTTGTCGCGGTGCTCAGGGAGGAGGTGAGAGGGGATGCTGGGGCCTCGTGGCCGGTCGTTGAGCTTGGGGGTGTCGCATGCAATGCTATTTAGTCGATGGGAGTAGTATAAATTCGAAGTAGGTGTATAGAGAAATCAATCGCAGTAAGTTGGCGGTATGCGTATATACAAAATGCGCGGATGCAATGATGAAGTTGAAGCTGTCAATGTAAGGTAAGTCGTAGCCTCAAGCCAGCAACGCAAGGCTGACAGGGTTGATGCTGTTCGGAAATGTACCCTGGGCGGTTTTGGAGCAACATAGTTCCGCCGATTCCGGCTCCCATTTAGTGGACCTTAGGACATCATACCCCGCCATATTACCCCAACTCGATTGCGCAAGAGCTGTTTGGTCCAATTGCGTTATTCGTAGATGAAGTACAGAGCTAGATTTCTAAAGCCGCAAGTTACCGTCGTTGTATGACCCCTCCGACCCCTCCTCCGCATCTCACAATTACTCACGACTCGTTCTTGACAGTTAGAGTAACCTCCTTCTCCATCTTCCCCACCATCTCAGCCTCGTCGTCTTCGGCTTTGGCTTCTTCTTGCTCGGATCCTTTGCGACTGGACGGCTATCCATGAAACTTCAACGAAGCTCTCCTATTCTCTCCAGTTTCCGCGCATTGAGAAAGACCGAACGTACACAAACTAAGTGCCTGGCTGTCAGAAGCTTCAGCATGACGGAGGATAACAGAGCGAAGCTGCAACCCGCGGCTCGGGTTTCCAATAACAGACAGGATGTGTGGTATGTTTGGTGCTTCCTCGAACTATCGGTGATTCCCGAGGTCTCGGCCTGCTTAGATTCTATATCCATACTGACCTAAACAGGACAATTGTGAATGAAGCTGCTGCGGCTTCCCCAAAGCAGCCAATTGTCAACATGGGACAGGGCTTCTTCGGATACAACCCCCCCAAATTCATTACCGATGCCGCCAAAGCTTCTCTGGATAGAGTCGAGTGCAACCAATACTCCCCGACCACTGGACGTCCCTCTCTGAAGAAAGCACTCGCCGATGCCTATTCGCCATTCTGGGGCAGAAAGATCGACCCAGTGTCTGAGGTCACAATCACCACTGGTGCAAATGAGGGTATGCAAGGCAATGTCCATTACACCTACTATTGCTAATAACAACAGGCATGCTGAGTGCCTTCATGGGCTTCATCGAGGAAGGAGACGAGGTCATCGTATTCGAGCCCTTCTTCGACCAATACATCAGCAACATCGCCATGCCCGGCGGAAAAGTCGTCTACGTCCCTCTCCACCCCCCCGTCAACGGCGCCACCGAGACCTCCTCAGCCGGCGAGTGGTCCATCGACTTCGACGAGCTCGCCGCCGCCGTAACCCCCAAAACCAAGATGATCGTCCTCAACACCCCCCACAACCCCGTCGGCAAAGTTTTCTCCCGCGACGAGCTCCTCAAGATCGGCCAGCTGTGCGTCGAGAACAACATCATCATCCTCTCTGACGAAGTCTACGACCGCCTCTTCTACGTCCCGTTCACCCGTATCGCCACGCTCTCCCCTGAGATCGAGCGCCTGACTCTCACCGTCGGCTCGGCGGGGAAGAACTTCTACGCCACGGGATGGCGTGTCGGCTGGCTCATCGGCCAGCCCCATCTCATCAAGTACGTCGCCGCGGCACACACTCGCATCTGCTACAGCTCTGTGTCACCGCTCCAAGAGGCCTGCGCCATCGGTTTCAACGAGGCTGACCAGAACGGCTTCTGGGACCAGGCCAAGGCTGAGATGAAGGCGAAGATGGACTGCTTCAATGAGATCTGGCCCGAGCTAGGACTTCCGTACTCTGAGCCTGAGGGGGGTTACTTCGTGCTCGTCAACTTCAGCAAGGTGAAGCTACCCGAAGACTACCCATTCCCTGCCCATGTTGCGGGGAGACCGAGGGATTTCAAGCTCTGCTGGTTCTTGATCCAGGAGGTGGGCGTGGCGGCCATCCCGCCGACGGAGTTTTATACTGCGGAGAATGCGCACTTGGCGGAGGATTACCTGAGATTTGCGGTTTGCAAGAATGATGATGTGTTGGATACGGCGAAGGAGAGACTGAGGGGTCTGAAGAAGTATATCCAATAGATTGTGATAGATAGATGTGCCTGGTAGCTGGTGATTAGAAGAATTAAAGACGTCAGCAATATAAAATTGAGTTCTATATTTATTTGCTGCTAGCTTGGCCAGTTAGAGAATCATAGAACATGGTATGCACACATCCCAATCCGGCCGTGGTGTAATATCAACTCGTATCCCAATTGCGTGACGATGCGGGCGGAAGAGGAAATACGAGGTTCTGCATGTCCACGGCTGGACCACGATTCGATAGTTTCAAGCGGACCACTGACATTCTATAATCTCTATAATCGTACAATAGTATCCCACACATTATCCTACACAATATCCTACAGTAATATCCTACAACATATTCCCATGCGCCCAGCTAAATGCATCCCACCCCTATCATACACACCTCCCCAAATCACACAAACCCATCCCCCTCCGGCTTCCTCGTCAACCTCGGATTCCACGTCGTACTAGTAACATCCCTCTCCCTATCCCTCTCCTCTTTCTCCTTTGTCTTCCACCCCTTCTCCCTCTTCCCAATCCCCTCATCCCTCCACCTCCTCGGCGGCTTCAGCCCCAACTCCGCATACCTCGTCCACACCTGCTGCCCACGCTTATACCACCTCCTCTTCCTATCTTCCTCCTCCTCCTCATCAGGCCTCCAATTGCTCTTCAAGATCCTTCGGATCGCTTCGGGTGAGACTTCGAACTTGGCGGCGAGAACGGGGACGGTGTATTGAGCGGGGAATTGTGCGTTGATTGCGCGGATGCCGGCGAGGGCGTCGGGGGAGAGACGCTTGCGCGGCGCCCAACCTTCGCTGAATTTCTCTTTCAGGGCGGCTTTTTGGGATTGCCACGGCAGGCGGGGGGGAGGGACCCAGTCGTCTTCTTCTTTTTTGAAGGGTTTCTTGGGGGAACGGGTGGAGGCTTCGGCGGGCTCCTCTGTGTGCTTGGAACGGAAGTTTCTGCGGGGGGCGAAGGAGTCATCCTCGTATGTCGAGTTTAGTGAACGTTCGTCTCTGTTGAAAGGCTTTCGTGCAGCCTTGTCTGGGGTTGTCCTCCTGTCTGGACGCCTTTCAAAAGTCCGCTCTGTGTATTCGCGCTTAGGGGCTTGTTCGGCTCTTTTTGAAGTCTCTTTCGCTGCCCCTGCGGCCAATTGGTCTATTATATCTGGCGTAATCTCGAAGAAGGCGGGTTCTGAAGGAGCATGGCCGCTCTCCTGTGAAGGCGTTGCCTTCTCGCTCTCGGTGGTGGATATAGGCGTATATGCAGAGGTTTCCCCTTCTGCTTCTGTAGACTTTTGCAAGTGGCGTGACGTTTGTTGCATGCGCAGAGCATTAAAAGTACTCAATCCCCTTCTCGACTTCTCGAATGGCGATACTGGAAAGGCATGGCGAAAAGCCGGTTCCACCACGTCTATATGGGCAACATTGCGTATAAATTGCCTGAGTGTATTTGCCTTACAAAGGCAATACATCACCTTAGTATAAAGGTGATCAGCGGCTTGTTCGTGAATTTAGGAATAGAATGGTCGTGGTAACGCAATACGAAGTTCCCAAATTCCATGTGTCCAAGGCTGAGCGTCGATTCGTCTGTTTCTGCGGACAGGGAAGTTGGAGGTGGCACTAACTTACTTTATCGAAGCGAGCTGGCCCGTTACGAGTTGTCCTGATAACGAAACAAAGTCCGCTATAGACTACAGTACGACAACGCTGTACAGTACGATGCTCTGGACGACTTCAGACATCAGCAATCATGTCCGCCATTGCGCCCTCAGATAACCCTCAGGTTTCTTCGTTAGGTTCGTCCGCCAATTTCTGTTCCCCGTCGCCACTTTCTGCAATTCCCTATTTGCCGGCCTCCCAATTTAAAGGAACACCCAAGACTAACCCCCACGACCCGCAGCGCCGAAGAAGAAGGCCAACAAAAAGAAAAAGTCAAAGTCGAAGCTCAACGGCGACCTAGCCAAGCCATCGCTTACCCCAGCAAACGGAGACGGCCCTGCTGAAGATGGAGAAGATGACGCCCAGCCCGACTCCCCAGTTGTAGTACGGAAGCCACCTGTCCACCAGCGCCCTGACGAGCGCCCGCTGATCAATTTACAGGCCACATCCGCCGCTGCGGAACAATCAGACGATAACACCGACGCCAAAGCGAACGGGCATACTGACGGGCAAACGAATGGCCACGGGACCCCCGCCGATACGAAACGAGACAACGCGTCACCCACTCGCGAAGCGCCTACAGAGAGCGTGGGGAGCAACGCCTCCGACACCACTGATGCGAGTATCCGGCTTGAAGCCATGTCCCAAGACCGCGAGGCGCTGCGCGCGGAAGTCGAGAAGCTGCGCAGGTCGCTAGAGGGTATCCAGGAGCGGCACAAGGAGGAGCTATCGGGTGTCCGCTCAGAGCTGGAGGAGAGCGAGCAGGCCAAGGAGCAGGCGCAGTCGCAGTACCAGAATCTCTTGGGTAGAGTGAACACGATCAAGTCGACGCTTGGGGAGCGTCTGGCGGCCGATAGGCAGGAGCTGTCTGAGGCGAAAGACCAGATTGAAGAGCTGGAAACGCAGAATGCGGCGCTCAAGGCTGCGGCTGACAAGGCCGAGGAGCAGGTTACGCAACTGACGGCCCAGGAATCGGAGAACTCGAAGGAGCTCTCCTCGCTGCGGAATCGCAGCAATCTGTCCCAGCAGAACTGGCTTCGCGAGCGCGAGGACCTGTTGACCCAGACGAAGCACCTGAAGGAGGAGGCCGAGGCCGCCAAGGAGGCAATGGGAGATTGGGAGGTCCTAGCCATGGAGGAGCGGTCTATCCGCGAGGGCCTGGCTGACCGCGTCGCTGAGCTGGAGGACCAGCTATCTACGCAGCGCGAGTCGTTTGAGCGCGCAGCCTCTGAGCGGGATAGCCAGTCGCAGGCTGTGGATGGGCTGCAGCGCGCCCTGCAGGAGATCCAGGAGGCGCGGAGGGTCGAGCTCCGCGAGATGGTGGAGACGACGCAGGCGCAGCTCGAGGTGCTTAACAAGGCCGTCGCGGAAGCGGATACGAGGGCCACCGCCGCTGAGGCTGATAAGGAGGACCTGACGGCGCAGCTAGAGCGATTGGCGCCGTTCGAGAAGGAAGTCAAGGAGAAGAACATCCTCCTTGGAAAGCTGCGTCACGAGGCTATTGTCCTAAACGACCACCTCGCCAAAGCCCTCCGCTTCCTTAAGAAAGCCAAGCCAGAAGATAACGTTGATCGGTTAGTCCACCCCTTTCCCCAACCCCCCTACCATAGAACCCCATCCTAACACCCTCCAGCCAAATCGTCACAAACTACTTCCTTCGCTTCCTCGCCCTCGACCGCTCAGACCCCAAAAAGTTCCAGATCCTCCAGGTCATCGCCTCCCTCCTCTCCTGGACGGAGGAGCAAAAAGAGCAAGCCGGGCTCGCACGCCCTGGCACCGCGGGCTCCTCGCTGCGCCTGCCGCAGAGCCCCTTCCACCGCACGCCCAGCACGCCCAGTTTGAACGCCGAGTTCTTCCCTGACTTGCAGGGTGCGCCGAAGGAGAGTTTGGCGGAGCTGTGGACGGGATTTTTGGAGAGGCAGGCCGAGGAGGGGAGTGCGCCGGGAAGTGTGGCGGGGGGCAGTAGGAGCGCGAGTGTGAGCAGTGTAGTGCCGAAATAGTGATGGGAGTGTTTTAAGATGAGAGGAGGTGTAGGGAGATGAAGGGGTTCGTGTATTATATCTATCTATACCTTCATTGCGGCAGGCGTCAGGCTCGGGATTTCTACCAAGGGTACGACATGGGAAACGTTTGTAGTTGCGTTGCGGGAAGGGGACGTATTCCATATTCTAAGTCTTTGTGCTAGGCATTATTTTGAAACCTTTTCTTGTGTAAAGCATGTGTTCTGGTATTTAATGGGCTCTGTTAGATACGTGGAACTGCCTGTCCACGCCCAAAAGCACATCGAAACTGAGCAACTTTTTATTTTGCACTCTCTTCCCTCCCCCTACTCTTCCTTCGCTTCCTCCGCTTCTTTCTCTTCCTTCTCTGACTTCTTTAACTCCTCTTCCTTCTCTTCCTGTCTCTTAACTCTTTGCGGCGCATCTTCATTGAACGTCCTCCAAGCATGCTTACACTCCTCCCCCGTCCCTAACCCAAGCGCCTCCGCTTTCGCGAAATAGGCAGAGTAATCAGACTCCAATGGGTCTGGTTCCAAATCCTCATCCTCCTGAAGCCAAAGAAGACGAACCGTCCACGCAAGCCACAAAGGCGGGGGCGGGTACTTGCGAAAGAATTCAATCCGTTGCTCCTCGTTCCACACAGCCTCCTGGCGCTCCCACCAATCCCCAAAGACCATCCAGTGCGTCTCGCCAGAGCCCATACGCCAGCATATTGAGAATGGATGGACGCCTGGGTATAAGAAGTATGGAGGAGGGACGTCGCCGTACTCGGCGGTCATTTCGGCGGTTTCCCTCTCAATTGTCTCCTTCATCCACGAATCCATTTTTGTATATATCTTATAGAATGCTGCACTTGTGCCGTGATATTGTTAAATCAACTCTGGCTAAATTGAGCTGAAGTTGAGATGCAAAGCAGTGCGTGCGACGTTTTAATAGTGATAAACGTGAATCTCAGCCGCATGGATTGTTATATATAGGCAACCATGATCGGTTAATTCAAGGTGCTGATCTACGTTCCGTCAAGTGGATGGGTTATGCGCGCCAAGGCAGCCACCACGAGGCAGGAAGGATCAGAGCATGACAGTGAGGTCCTAACCCAGATAGAACTCTTCAATAAGTTCAGGAGTGATAAATAGGTTATGCTGTAGCTCTGGTGAAGGAACTCTGTTGCACTATAAAATGAGAATATCCGCAGATCAGATATGAGGGCGACGTAGGCCGTTTTCTATAATTTCTACATCCAAAGTATCCATAATCTACACAGGCCAAACCGGCGACTCGTATATCATAACATCTATCATTCCGGACCCTTCACCGTCACCTCTTCTTTTCAAGGGGACTAAGTACCCTTACACTTCTTAATCGCAGCATGCTCCCCCGTCCACAGCTTTATCGCCGAAAGCAGCAGCGTCATTGCCGCCACCGTGCACCCAAACCCCACAACCGTCCACGCCACCGGTCTCCTCCAGTCCTTCTTCTTGCTCAGCTTGAGGTAGCACAGCGGCGGGAGGATGTACGCCATGACACTCGCGGACGTGGCGCCGATAATCTCAAACACCGCGCCTAGATCACACACCTGCGTCGCGATGAGCGCCGCGCTCCATACCAACCCAGTGGTCAGCGCGACGTGTACGAAGGTGCTAGTATGGTGGGCAGGGGAGTCGTGGGCGTCGGTTGCGGGAGCGTCGACGGCGGCGGAGGGGCCGAAGAAGTTCACCATCACCTCGCGGCAAACGAAGGCTTCGAGAGGGAGGGTGGTGAGCATGTTCAGCCCGAAGCAGAAGCGGGCGACGTTAACGAAGGGGGTGGGAGGGAAATTGTTGAGCACGTTGCCGTCGGTGAGGGAACCAAAGGTGAGGAAGCCGGCGAGGGCCATGGCGAGGCAGGCGCAGAGGGAGATGATAGTGCTGATGTGCGTGAGGAGGGAGAAGCGGGAGAGAGTTGGCGTGGAAAGGGAGGAATAGATAAGGAGGGTATTGTGGTGGCATACGAAGGCTGCGGGGTGTTAGAAGTATTGCTGGTTGGGGAGTGGGGGTGAGGAAAGGGGGCCAAACCGAAGGAGATGACGCCGATGGCTTGGAAGATGCCAACGTTGACGGCCCATAGTGGTAAATCGAACGTGCCTCGTAGCTCGGCGGGAATAGAGAATCCTTGCGTTACTATCGTGGCGACGATGACCAACATACTGAATAAAGCCAACGTGCTCGCCTTTGCCAGCTGTTTGAATACAGTTAGCTGCATTCTCTCACACTCGTAGCCTCTACCAGTAGCATCTCGTATCAGAAATCCAGGGTCTGCACTAACCTTCGAAATATCCCTATACAAACTCAGCGGCCAACTGATACCCAAAATAAACACCATAATAGAGCCAGACCTGGTCGCCAACCATCCCAGATAACTAATGTCCTTCATGCCTGGCCAAACGGCCTCCAGTACCGGTGGGATGCTATCACCCACAATCACCGCAAACGCTACCATGCCCCCAAATGCAAACGCCCACTGCGCTAAGCTGATTGCCAGCAACCCCCACCAGCCAAAGCAGAACTCCACCGTTCCCTGAAATGTATTCCGCCCCGACATCTTGGAGTTGATAACGATCAAGCGGATTGTCCAGTCGACGACCACTGTCAGGACGACCAGTAGTATCACCCCAGCCGCCAGCCCGGCCTCTTTCAGCGCGTACGGCTGCCCAATTATCCCGGCGCCAAGAATCGAATTCGACATATTCGAGATCGCAGCCTGCAGCGACGAAGTCGGGTGGTCCGCCGGGTTCTCGAGCGCGGCGTCGATGGGCGTGCTCGCACTGGGAAGCAGCGGCGCATCGTGGTCCTCCTCGTCATCGTGGTGGTCCTCGTCCTCCTCTATCTGCTCTACACCTCTTATAGCCCCTCCTCTCGCCTCAGTCGAGTCGCCTCCATTCATGTGGCCCGCCTCAGCGAGCGAGTCGTTGTCGCCGCGGCCAGGGATATCGAAGCGCACTTTCATAGGTGTCCTCGGGGTATGCGGCGTGCGCGCCCCGCTCCCCGCTTCATCCTCCTTCGTGTTCTCATCACTGCCGCTCCGTAGTGACGGCGAGTGCGAGCCCGCGCGGTTGGGGTATTCGTTCAGCTCCTCCCAGTCACTACCCAGGAGGCCGTTGTTCTCCCCATTGGCGCCGTGGGGATGCATACTAGGTAGCTGTTCGACCGGGTTTATTTGCTAGCTCTGCCCGCGCATCTCTATTGCAGTATTGTCGACAAGAAAGGTGGTGCTGTCGGAGGGTTCTTGGCGTGTCCGCAGGCTGAGGTTCAGCCTTTCGTGGACAACAGGTTATTGACTTTGTCGAATGCGGATATCGCTATGCGCTGTGATAGGGTGGCGTCGCTTGAGAGCGGCAAGGCACGGACGGCGACGACCACATCAGTCAGGACCATGCTCAGGGGGAATAGGGGGTATCAATGTAACACTGCTGTAAATTTATGTATTTTAAATAGGCATGATTTATAAAGTGCAGATTACATATGTGAAAGGATATGTATGAAAAATTGGTTAAAGAAAACGTAAAGATATTTAATTCCACCTGTCTCATGTATATGTGCCCTTTCTTCCCTCGACTTTTTGTCCCCTTTCAATGAGCTATTTTAATGCTCCAGAGTCCTGCCAGTCTCTTACTTTTCCAAATCAATCAACTTAACTCGTGAGATCTCTTCTCCCAGTAAAGACAGTCATCTGTGCCCAACTGCCATCATCCGTGGGTAGAATAAACAGCACGAAAGCCACACTACCGCAAACCATAAATACATGAAACTCCTGGTTAATAGCTCAATAAGCGCACAATTCAGTGCATGAAGCACTCCTGTGCAGGCCCATGGCCTGGCTATATGAACGGCAGTAAAACGCGCTAGCCAAAAACACCCGACAAAAATCAGACACAAATGTGCCAAACTCCATTAACAAGCTGTTCGACGGTGGATATAAATGACCCATAATCGCGCTTCGAGACTTGATCAACCGTACTCCCCATTCCATTGCTACATGCCGAAAATTTCTGTCGTGCCGCTGGCCCTGGTAACTTCCTGGATTCTGAGATTGGCGGATCAGCTTAGATGATCACGATGCTCGTTGGGATTCTTCGAGTAAACAATTTCTCCCCAAACGTTCCAGTGCAAAATCCCCAAATGAGCTATGCGCCTCGCCATTTCGTCTAAATGTTCGAGTTCTTTGGGTTTGCCATGTATCTTACATCCATTAGGACATACTGGGGCCGCTTTGTATAAAGCCAGGCTATCAAGTACTTGCCATGCGGTAACGTGTTCCTGAATATGCTCCCCTAAACGTCCAAACACAGCTCGTTCGCAACGTCTGAAATATTCGTCGGAAGAGTTGGACAACCTCGCGGTGAGTTTCTTCTCCAAATATGGAACAGAAAGAGGCTTATTGGCATTTCGTAATATCTCGAGCGTCAGCGCAGGAGCAGCCATTTTCCAATGATCAAAGTCTGGCGGCGACGAGGGAGAGCACGGGTCGACGTCAGAATTCGAGTAGCCATCCGCAATCGCACGTAAAGCGGAACGCACGTAAGAGTATCTGCGGTTGCGAGAATTCATGTCCACGTTAGACTGCACCCCAGGGGATGTGTGGATGCGGCCCTCGCTGGCAGGCCTCTTCGGTGAGATGATCATTTCATCGACTTCTTTAAATAAATTCATACAAACGTTCATGTTGACAACATTGAGCAACTTCGTGCGTAGATCTTCAATTCGCTCTCTATCCAGCTCTAGCGTATCGGGTATAGGTTCTTCTCTGCTGTGATGGCGAAGCAAATCTACTACTCCACGGAAGAATTTCCAGATGGCTCCTTCACGAGAGAGCGCTGGAATAGCATCTGGGACTCGGTACGCATCAAACCAGGCATATGAACCATAAATGTCTATAGCTCCGGTTGAAATTATCTTAAGGATTTTCGTTTGCTGGAAGCTAGCAAAGCCTTGAATGAGAGCCAGCTGGTTAATTTGGTGGTTGGTAACATCCTGTGCCTTGTCAGCTCTGTCCATAAGACACTATCGCAAAAGGACATACCAGTCTCATGGATTCAATGGTAGTAAGGAGCCTCTCCAGACCATCGACCAGATTCGCGGCATCGATACAATGAAAGCCAACTGTTAATTTTTTAGCCATCTCAAAAATGGCACAATCACGCATCGGAGCACAATGTTTCCTCAGTGTCTCGGAAAACCAGTCTGCAAGCTGCTCCAGGTTCAAGTCGCCTTTTGTCACTTGTTGCATAAGCAAATCAACGTCTAGGGTCTCTTTGATTACAGAGCTGTCTCTCTGCGGGAGCAAAGCTGCGAGTATTTCTCCAATGGTTTTCATTAATATTGGCAACGTCCAGGTATTGCCAGGATGCTTCGCTATGAATGCTTCACGGTTGGAATAAAGCTCTGATATCTCGTGCTTGAGAATGCGCCAGAATTCATCCGGTTTTTGCTTGTTTTCTTTTGGAACGTATGCAATGTCGCAGCCGAAGTTGAAGTCATGCCGGAATTTCGGGTTGCTGATAACCATGGCGATTTCCAACTCCGCAAGTACCTCCTTGGTTACTGGAGGCTCCAAGGTTGTATCTCCAGGTTCATGCGCCGCATCGTTGCCTTCCGATACCGATAGGGTGGTGGTAGGCAACTTCTCGTTTATTGGGCAACTCTGCGTTGGTCCTTTGATGCAATTTGGACCTTCGTTTTTGATAACATCCGCCTTGGCTGGCGTTGGCCCGCCACTTTCTTTCGCTTTATCCCCCTGTTTGCCGCCGCCAACAGGCAGTCGTGGGCCCAGCCCATATCGACCGACTCCATAATGCGATTCCCATGTCACGGCCCCAGGCTTTCGGTTTCCATGGCTTACCCGCGGCAACTCTGGGTTCTGTGAGGTCGCGTTCGACGTCTTGACAGCAGTCGTACCCTTTTTGGAGTCTGAGCTGGTATGATCAGTCGCCATATCACCACCCTGCTCCTGGCCGTTCCCATCAGGTGTTTCCATCATATCCTTCCAAGCCAAGTGCCTCCACTCCTTCCGGCTCCCAAATGTTGCGCAAACCTCGGGACTTTTGGCGATCAGATAATCCGCTATTTTGAGAACTGCTGCCCTAAATTGTGTGATGCAGAACAAGTTGCAGTCTATCCCAGAGTTTTAGTACTCGTCTCCTTGGCCTTCGACCCGTACTAAGCCAGCACAACCTCTGGTCATTTCCCCTTGGGCGGGTGCTTGCAGAAACGGGCTGAAACAGAATTACTAGTATGACAGACCTTGCGAAGGGCTTTTTTTAGAGGGGCCATAAACAGATGCCCATGCATATTTAGACTAGCAGAAATCATTTACAGATAGCCCATATGGTCAGAAGCTCTTCTCGGATATAAACGGAAAAAGGCAAGCACAACAACAGTAAATTCGCCATAACGACTGAAGCGTGAGATTGTGTTCCAATCCCTAGCTAAAAAACAGAAGCAACCCGGACGACATCCAACCCTCCACAAACAATATTAAAAACATTACCAAAGGAAAATTCGACAGGGAACAAGAATCAATCATGATGCTGAAAAGTGTTTGCCTCGGGGATTTGCTACCACACCTCCAAGCTACCACACCCTCCAAATGAGATACCAAACTGACGTTTCTTGGATCCCGGGAAGCTTCTCTCCCGTGTCTTCAGCTTACCATTGTGGAACGGAGCCTACGAATTCCAGGCCTGATAGTCCCGTACCAAACGCGTCAACTCAGGCAAGGGGAGACATCAACAACGGCACCACACTCCATTTTGTTGCCTATAGCAGACATCCGTGGAAGGATTGACAAAGGGCCATACAGTGCAACTACCAACAACTGGTCACGTTTGTCAGCTTTATCACACTATATCCCACATTCCAGCTGCAACTGCCCGCTCTGTCACGTCGCCTCGAGAAAGCAAACAATCTTGCACACCGCCATCTTGCACAGGGCAACACCTGCCTCCGAGTCCATTACCCGGCTTTTCACGGATGGACGGCACGACTCAGGTCGTCACCCTTTTTCGTCCTGTTGGGAATAAATGAGGCGGCCCGCATTAAAGAAAAGCAGGATCCCGCTTCCACAGCGTACCATTGCATTTAGAGTAACAAGAGGTTGGTAACCCACCGACCCGAGCGAGCTGGTTGATGACTCGAGCATGCACTGTTCTTTGCATATGTGATTGATCTGCGTGTCGAAGCCACGGGCGGTACGCCTGTGCAACGTACTGTATCTTCCTCATCACTTTGCTGGGTCTTAGACGCCAACCAGCTGGCACCAGCCCATCCATATTATTATGGGTTTCTGTGCTCTGTATTTGTTAGTGAAACGCAATTAAACCTTTCCATTGGAGATCAGTGAGTAGATATGTGGTTATGCTTGATTAATTGATTTTCAACCGATGGTTAAGAGCACTCTATCCTCTCATGGGCCCCTTTGCATACCCGATCCATCAACCCGCCTGGAAGCAAGGGAGTCTTGCTAAACAACCCCTGGCCGTCCCTACCGCTAACCCCAGAATGGACTTCCTCTTGTCAAATTCACGTGATTAGGCGTTCAGTTCGCGACTTCCCAATTCGTGACGACATTATCAAATCACAGTTCCAGTGGCAAGAATCATCTACAGCTATTCAATCGTCTCCTCCTCACATCAACGTCAGAGCCGGCTCATTCAATGTCCAGTACTCTCGACTGAGCCGGCGGTCAAAATATCCAACGCAACCCAGTTCTGACCTGATTCTACGGGCACCTACAGCTGCTTGCACCCGGAGGATGTCTTACACCACCAACTCAAAGCCAGCTCAGAGCACCAAAGTCCCCATGCAGGCAAGCGCTGGAACATCCTCAACAGGAAGTATGAGGGATTTTTCGGTGTCTTACACGCCCGGTGCCGCCGTACCCAAATTCCCCTCACAGCCAAGTGCTGGAGGCGCCTCAAGAGGAAGTGCGAGAGGTGGGCTCTATGCGCTTGGCACTACGGTATTCAGTGCAATCACTATCCCCGATGATGACGGCCCCGGCCCAACTTCCGTCCCTTCCCAGGGCATGCGGCCCAAGAAGCGGAAGCGAGAGGCCATCAATGAACAGGTGGTCATAAATATTTCCGATGATTCTGATGCCGGGAATTCCATGACTCGGACTAACCAGGCAACATCCATGTCAAAGTCTAAGGCTAAAGAACCTAAGGCCAAATCAACGAGGCGGAAGACGAAGCGAAGGGTTGCCGAGGAGCTGGTGGATGAAGAGGATACACAGGATGTCCGTGTTGAAAAGAGGCTGCTTGAGTTTCGTCAGAGGCCTCCATATAAGTTCCAGGACCGATTGGCACGTGCCATATCCGAACCGATGTTTCTCCTTGATCGCGAGAGAAAACTGAACGGCGACGGAACGCATGAGGTAGAGAAGTTCGATATGGCTGGGACGACTGGGAATATTTATGAAGTTACGATTGACAAAAAGCCAAAATGTACATGCATGGACGCGAGGATCAGAGGGAACCAGTGCAAGCATATCATCTATGTGAGTAGATACGCAAGACCAACGTACAAGGCGACTATGGCTAATGGGATCCTAGGTTCTCGTCAATGTCCTGAAAGCTCCTGAGCATCTTCAATACCAGCAGGCTTTGCTTTCTACGGAACTCAAAGAGATATTCGAGCGCGCCCCGGTTACGCCTCAATCTTCAAATGTCTCCTCGGAAGACACATCGCACGCCGGAAAGAGAAAGCCGATCGAGGGTGATTGTCCCGTCTGTGTCATGGAATTCAAACCTACCGAGGAAATTCTGTGGTGCAAGGCAGCGTGCGGAAACAACATCCACAAGGCCTGCTTTGATCAGTGGGCCAAGAGCAAGGCTGGAACTGGCCCGGTTAAATGCGTATACTGCCGTACCATTTGGAAGGAGGATGAGGACGCCGCTAAAAAGATTAGCAAACATGGTCGCCACAAGAACCGAGAGGGGTACATCAATGTCGCTTCCGAGCTTGGGTTGAGCGGCGTACGGGACCATAGCAGCTATCAGCAACCATGGTTCGAAAATGAGGGGTACTGGGGGGTTAGAGGATACGACTGAGCTGGGCTACTGAGCGGGAGAGTGCAAGCCGTGAAACTATTGGGGGCTACGACTATCGAATCGCCAACTTCAGAAGAGTATATTTGCTCGCGATGAGGGGTTTGGGGTTAAAATTAGACAATCATGGTGGTGGGGGGAGGAATATCGTTTACAAACGGCGCATAATATCGATTCTGGCGTTTGTCAGGTGGCAGCCTTCACGACTCAGTTGGGCTTGTTTTTGCTGTATACTATACCCATTTGCTTTTACTCTGGCTGGAACTTATTGACCGCCCTTTGCTCTTTTAAGGGGCCAACTAATTATAGGAGCCGATATCATAGTCATGGGAATCAAAACTGAATCATGATTGGGTCATGTTCCAAAGTGCTTCTAGTGTCTTACTGTTTTCGTAGGCTTTCCTTGATAATCATGTAGCTATATGTAGCTATTACCTCTGTTGGTTCTCAGACAGAGCTTCCTATTCGAGGGTGAGTAACATGCAAGAGCCAATATTGTGTTGTTGTGGTTCTGTCGTGGGACAAACATAGTGCATACATAGCGCAGGATTCTGCGAATAAGACATGAGGGTCACGCATTGTCTTCCCTGAGTTCCACCCCCTTGCCTCGCCAACTGCACACTTTCATTATCTTCCCCGGTCTGCTTCATTTAAGTTGGTCGGTAGCGGCCCTTCCCTTAGTATTGTCCGTTTCCTTACGATTGTTATTCTGCCAAGGTATTTGTTCTTACTATTGTTCTTCATCGCCGGTGTGGCGCTTCGAACCAGTCTGCTGGGTCAGCCACGTTCGAGCTCAGAAACTTCGAAAGGGGCTCAAATTTCCTTCTAGAAGACTTTAAAAACGTGGCCATGTCCCTCATGGAAACCATTAATTCTCCTTCTTCAAATCCATTCGTCGGAGCATCTTTGGCTCTGTGACCTCCGATACGCTCATTATGAAGTGGTTGGTTACTTTCGCGTCTATCGCGCTACTTACCGCGGGGGCGGCAGCGATACCGCCAGACAGGAACAAGCCTGCAGCTGACCGTAAGTCATGCCACAAAATCCCTGGAATACAAAATATATATTAATTAGCTACTGACTGTCTACAGAATACTTAGTGAAGTCTCTACCTCAAGTCAACTTCCAGATCCCAAAATCATGGGCAGGCAGCCTGAAGGTTGGCTCGGGTTATGGCGACGACTCGCTCTTCTTCTGGCTCTGGGAGGCAGAGACGCAGCAGGGCAAGAATGATCTCATTATCTGGTTTAATGGCGGTCCAGCTTGCAGTTCGCTTCTTGGACTTTTTAAAATGCATGGCCCGGTCACGTTCCCAAGGACATCAAAGAAGCCGCAGCCCAACCCCTATTCGTGGACCAGGGGCGCGAATGTCGTGTATATCGACCAGCCTATCGGGACAGGATTCAGCACTGGGACCTCCGACAATACAAATATGGAACGCAATAACGCCGCTGTTGTGAAATGGCTTGACTCTTTCTTCAACGTGTTCCCGGAGATGCGGTCCAAGAAAATCCATCTGATGGGCGAGAGCTATGCGGGTCTCTTCCTCCCATACATCGCCAAGGAGATCCAGGCGCAGAAGCCCACTTTGAAGGCAAAGCTCTCATCTCTCAGCCTGGGGGATTCTTTCTGGGGAAATTGGGCAGCGATGGGAAATGTACCTGCACTCGCATACATCGATGAACATAGATCAAACTATGCAACCCAGATGTAAGCCTCAACACCTCCCCTCTTTCACACCCACAATTCTGACAGAGATAGGCCCGCAGACATTTACCAGGCGCTCAAGAAGGGCGACAAGGACTGCGGCTTCCCCGCCGTTCGCGCCAAAATCACATACCCCTCCTCAGGTCCCATCATTATTCCGGGCAACCCCTCCGGCGTAAACTTCAAACGCGGCCCTCCCCCTCCACCACCACCTGGGTACATCCCTGAGCAGTGCGACTTCGACGGTGGCGGCACTGACACGCCCGAACGTCTTGCCTACATCATCAACCACACTGAGTGCTTCGGCGTTTGCGACCCCTACGACGCAGCATACAACTACTACTACTCTGCTACTGTGGGCCGTGAATTCAATGCCTACAACATCAACGAGCACGGTTATACCGGCCTCTACTCTGACGCCGACTATACCGCGTACCTCAACCGCGCCGACGTCCAAGCCGCCATCCACGCCCCCCGCCTCCAATTCACCGCCTGCAACGACGACCTTCGTTTCGCAATCACCGGTGCCGACAGACAGAACAAACCCCAACCACCCTCTTACACCATTGTCCCCACTCTCATCTCCCAAGGCGTTAAGGTCCACATCTTCAACGGAATGCTGGATTTCCTGATCCCTCACAACGGCCAGGAACTGGCCATACAGAACATGACCTGGGCCGGGACCCAAGGCTTAACTCGCCCTCCCACCAGCGACGTATTGCGCAGCAAGTCGGGACAGAAAGTCGCTCAGGGGCGCGAGGAGAGGGGTCTTAGTTACTACACGTTTGACGATGCTGGGCATAGGGTTGCACAGGATGCGCCTGAGGCGGCGCTGCAGTGGCTCGTGAAGGTTGTGGTTAAGGGGCCGAATGCGGCGTGGGCGTGGTCGTTGTTATAGGGGTTTAAGGAGGGGGGTGATGATTATCATTGGGATTATACGCAGTCATTTTCGATTCGAAATATTTCTTGGTAACTTAAGGATAATATCTAGCTAGTGTGGTTGATGATGTTGAGCAATTATCACAGTATAACCTATCTCCAAAGCC
Organism: Pseudogymnoascus sp. VKM F-4516 (FW-969); assembly: GCA_000750815.1. NCBI lineage: Eukaryota > Fungi > Ascomycota > Leotiomycetes > Thelebolales > Thelebolaceae > Pseudogymnoascus > Pseudogymnoascus sp. VKM F-4516 (FW-969). The sequence continues at coordinate 7,615 of JPJZ01001569.1, read as the reverse complement.
TCACTGTGCACCTTCTCCAGTCCATCTTAGAAGAGCATTAGTACAGTATCCAAAGGTGTGACCAACTCAGGAGAAACATTGCCCAGGTGCCTCTAAAACGAAACGGATAAATGCATAGACCGACTGCGAGATACTTGCGCCACTGTGTAGCTACTCTTCTCAGTTCACCTCCGCCCCTCCGCTTATCACACTCACCAACCCCCTCCCCCCACCTCATCACAGTTCCCAACACCGCCACCCCCCCTTCCAGTCCCTCAACCGCCAACCCCCCATCTCAGTGCCTCACAACACCCAAAAAAATCCAAAAACTAATTTGATGTTCACGCCGGATCACCCACAGCCGGAGCGCGAACATGAGTAGGGGGCACGCACGCGCGCCCACGCTAACTCAGACCTGTGCGTTCTATCACTTCACCACCAAGTCTTTCATTGTTGGGAGGTTAAGCGTATTTGGGGGTATAATGTTTGGTTCAGTTTGCATATGAGGAGCTGGCACTCTCTTTATTCATTGTTTTTGTTCAATATGTGTTTATTGACTCCATACGTGTGTAATATCCCCTTATTCCCGTCGCCATCATCACCCCCTCCATCATCACTTCCTCCGTCATCACTCCCTCCATCATCACTCCCTCCATCATCACTTCCTCCATCATCACTTCCTCCATCATCACTCCCTCCATCATCACTCCGTGCTCGGACTCCAAGGACTCCTCCACCAGAGGCATGAATATCACAAGGTCATCACGGCATCATCTATCATCTACACAATCTATAATTAGCTCAATGGCTTTAATTTCCTATTCCTAACTTTCTTAACTTTCCCCCACATATGCAAAACCTATATCCCGTCCCCCCCGTCTAATAATCATCCCCCCTACTCAACACCTCCTTACAATTCGGCCTCAGCAAGAACGTATGCTCAAACTGCGCCGTATACGACCCCTTCTTATCCACCAGCGGCGGGTACGCCTCCACGATGCCCTGGGAGACGAGGTTGTTAAGCCCGAGGAGGTACTTGTCCTGGCCCAGACGGTCGAGGTAGCGCCGGCAGAAGGGGAGGGTGCCGAAGGACTTGTTGATTACTTTGAGGAGGTTCTTGGCGGAGGAGAGGCGCAAGTCGACGTGTGGCGCGTCGGCGGCTTTGGCGTAGTGGGAGCATTCGAGCTAGGGGGTTGTTAGTTTTGGTTCGTGGTGGAGGTGTATACAAAATCAAATTGGGGTAAGGAGAATCAGAAGGGGAAGGGCAAAACTCACATCATCCCTCACATATCCCACCCCGGTACTCCCAAACGTCTCAATCGCAAACACCTCCCCCTCCTCCATCTTCGTCGTATCATTATTCTTGACAATCGGCACGCTCTTCCCCCCATGAATCTTCCACTGCCCAATATTATGACCATTCAGATTGCGAATCGGCTTCACGGGGAACGTCTCCTTCCCAATCGTCACCTCATAACTCTCCATCACCTCCTGGATCTGCTCTCCAATATCACACATCCGGACATCTATCCCCGCCGCCGCAATCCCCGTATTCGTCGCCGCCTTGACCGCCTCAAGCAGCGGATCATACACGGGGTCCCAGCTCATCGTGAACGCGGAATCGACGATGCGGCCGTTAATATGGACCCCGAAATCGACGCACATCACATCCTCCTCCTTCACCGTCATCTTGTTCCCCGCATTCGGACTATAATGCGCAGCGATATGGTTAATATTCAGCCCCGTCGGGAACGCCACGCCGCCCGCGATATTGTCACCCTCTTCTAACCCCTGGTGCCCCGTGAGCGCACGCACGCTATCCTCAATCCCCTCCGCGATCTCAGTGAGTCCCATGCCCGGCTGGATCCACCCTTGGGCCCACTGCCGCACCTGTCTGTGCACCTCTGCGCCCCGGCGGAAATCGTTGAGGTACGTCATATCCAGTCTATCCAGATGTCTCTTCTCCTCGCTCGTGGTGCGGAAGGTGTTTTCGTCGCGGTAATCGCTCTCCTCGCCCTTGGGGTACTGGCCATTTGGGAAGAGTGTGGATAAGGGCACGCTGGGAGGGGAGGTCTGGGAGGTGGGCGCCTTGGTCTTCTTCTTGGGCTTGCGCTTGCGCTTCTTCTTTGCGGCGGCTGGGGCGGAGCCGTCGGCGGCGGGGGCGTCATTCTCGTCCCCCTCGTCGTCCGAGTCTTCTGCTTCGGGCTTTGCGGATGCGGCTGCTGGGGCTGCGGCTGCGGCGCCGGTGTCTTTGGCGTCGCTCACTGGGGGGTGGTTAGCTGGGTGGTGAGGGAGCTGTGTGTTGGTGGGGGTTTGGACGAACACGCGAGCTTCGACAGGGCGTCTTCTGCCTGGGCGGCCATTTTGATGGAAGTTCAGACCCGTATGGGGGTTTATCCAGCTGATGAGGTGTTTGGTACGTTCGCCCGTTGAGTTTTGCTTTGTTTGGTGCCTGCACTTAAAAAGTATGGGCGTCAATGTGAACTTTTGGGCGTGGTGAATATCCGACGACCCCGCCAAATGGTAACCACACTTTTTGGCTGCTAGCGGCCGCGTCCGTCCAACGTTGATCAAGAAACCCACTTCATCCACGTGACGGTATATGGCATTTTACAAATGCGGTCTTCATGGATGATATAGATATATATTTGGATATAGTACGTATAAACGCTGAGGTGCTTTACAAGTGATGTATAAAGTCTAGGAATGCAATGCTAATTTCTATTCTATTTGCATTGGCAAAATAAATATCCCCCTCAAAAATAATATCACCAACAATCACAATTATAAATTCCAATTTTCAGACAAAATATTATTTATGTATTTCTATTCTCATAGAAAAATCCCATATGTATATCGCAACTCAAACACCACCCTCCTAAAAGCACAACTACTCCTAGGATTTCAAAACTCATTCCATACTACCATACATGTGTGCGTACAACCCTCCTCCCACCGCCGCCCGTCCCCCCCGAACGATTGATCGTACAAAAGGGTATTTCGAATAATCGCTCCCTCCCAGCCACTCCGCCGCCGTCCCGACGCCCTTTCAAATAGAAATACATTGGCCGCGGCAAACCCCCACCCACCCCCTTTTTTTCGAATCTGTGTATTTCATTTCCCTCTGTACTCCGTTATGTATTTGCATCTGATACGACAAGATCCCGATGCCCCTCCATGACCCAATTGAACAGTGATATATAAAAGAAAAAGTGCCGACAGGCGTATAGGGACGAATTGGTGTATTTGACCAATGGAACCGGGTTGATAGACTTGAAAGCTTTAAGAGAGCTAGATGTCATCGGATATATTAATTGACTTTAAGTGACGCGAAGGTCAATTAACAGTCACATCCGTAACCCCAGGTATAAATTTGATCACAGCAAGCTATTTAGAGCTCGTTAGTTTCTGTACCATACCACCGAGGAACCAATCGCAACGCCTGGATAACTTACCATGCTATTAACCCCATACGCCAATCTCTTCCCATCCGAGTCCCAAACCAAGCAATGATGGTACTCCTCCAACGCAGCCCCATTCGTCTTCGGGCTCTGCCAGCCCGGCTCTTGGCCTCTAACCCAGCGTGCCCTCGGGAAACTAGGATCTGCCATACTCCAGATCAGAATATGAGAATTCGTCGTAGCTGCCACGAAAGCTCCGTCGGGGGTGAATGCCAGCGCGAGGACTGCAGCGTCCATCGTCATCGTCTCGACTGGCTTCTTGAAGTCCGAGCGGGAGTTCCAGATGTTGATGGATCCGTCTTCGCTGGAGCTGGCGAGGAGACGCTCGGGTTGGTCGTCAGATGAGTTGGGTATTGGCTGCCACTTCATTGAGGTTACGGCGCCCTTGTGAGTAGCCATTCCCACGCGAGTGGCGGTGGAATCAAATATCTAATAATGATTAGCTGACGAAGCTTGTTATCAGACATCAGTACTTACATCAATAACACCATCGTCGTTGGCTGCTGCAAGCAGGTTGCAGTGTGGGTCGTATGCGAGACTTGTTGGGCCTGCTTCTTTCCGAATGTCGTAGGTTTTGGTGCGGGTTATTATGCCTTCGTCGGATAGATTGAAACCCGACAGTGACTCTCCATTGCACACAACAAAATCAGATGGGCCAGTCCACACGGCATCCAAAGGCTGGAAGTTCGGCCCAAGATCGAAAGTCGCTGATTCTTGATTCGGCGTAGTGAAGACAGTAGCCCAGCTGCTTGCGCCCTTGTTATCGGTAGACGTCAATGCCAGCAGGGTACGGTCTGATGCTCCCCAACGGAGGCAGATGACGGGAGGGTAGCCGAGAGAGTTGAACTGCACAATCCGCGAACCGTCTTTACTCCAAATATTGATCTTGCCAGTACCATCACAGTCGCTAGCCACAGCCAGAGCTTCACCATCCGAAGTCCAAGAAATTGCGCTGATCGCCGCCCGATGCTCATCCTCGTCGACCAGGTCCCGAAAAGCGGGTGATGGCACGTGACCATCAATTTGTGGGGAAGGCGTACGCGAGGGGACCGTCCATAAGCGGGCTAGCGTATCCATACCCGCTGTGGCCAGACGTTTGGGATCTCGCGGGTTCCACTCGCAGTGCAGGAGAATCGGGTGGTTTGTCGAAGACGTCTGCGCCAGCGTGAGATACGTGGTTTCGGCGCTGAGTTCGGCGACCTTCTCGATCTGCGTTCCCTTCTCGGGCCCGCTGGTGACTGGAGCCGGCGTCGGTACCCGCTCTACCTCAACTTCTCGAGGTGAGGGATACGCGTGACCATTGCTGATCGCAGTGGGAGGCGCCGCTTCGTCGAGATCCATAGGCGTAGTAGTAGAGTCAATGCCATTTTCGTAGCCATTGCTGAGTTTAGTACGCTTTGCTGGTGATTCTTGCCGTGCCTGCTGAGACCTCTCTTCCGTAGAGCGCTTGCGCGCGTTTGCGATCTCGTCACTGGACGCCAGTGGCGGAGACAACGGGGCGACAGGGCCAAAGAATCCTGTCGCAGGCGGAGCAGCGACGGCGCCACGACGCGACTGTAAGGAGTCAAATTGCTGCCCTACTTTGACACTCCATCACAAGCATTAATTGGGGTTTGCGACATACCTGGGCGGATAGGCGCTCTGCTTCGTGATACAGAAGGCCGCGCTGCAAAACAGCCACTAGCGCATGGTTGTTGACATGGGGCGCAAAGTCAAGAGACTGCGGATCGCTCACGTCCCACTCCGACTGTAACTTGACAGCGGTTTCGCGATAATCTACAGCACATTGTTAATACCGAAAACGTGATGCCGACACAGAGCCTGGAGGTCACGGGGGTAGGAGGATCTTGGTTAGATGGACATACTTGACTCTTGCAGATACCTTTTCGGAGTACGTTAGCGACTGACTTGACTGTGCGTGTATGCGTGTACCTGGAAAAACCAGGCGGTTCGGGATAGGTGATGGGGGTTGATGCGGGTTGAGGGGGGGGTGAGGTGCGTGTGATGGTTGAAGAACATGTTACATACCTCCAGACGAGATAGTTGATCCTGTCAGAGTTGAGCTCCTCTTTGGTCATGGCTTTAGGGGAAGCTGCCCTTGCATGGGAAGCAGAAGCGCGCGTGGTGGAGAGATATTTCCTTTGGGGGTGTGTTGATGAGGTGTTGAAGAGTGGGTTGAGGAGGAGGAAGGGAAAGTGATGGACGACGATGAAGGGTAGTAAGGGTAGTAGTCGTAGGCCGTAGCAAGGTAGTCGAGGCAAGTAGCAAGTAGTAAGTTGGAGGTAAGGAAGGTGTCGGGTAGGGTTGAGACGACTGTGAAGGGAAGCGTGGATGTTTGCTGGCTATACTAGTTAGAGTAGGCTAGGTTAAGGCATGGCCGATTCGAGTACTAGTAGTGTCGTAGAGTTGGTAAGTATAGTTTTGGTGTAGAGTGGTAGTAAAGGTACAAGTTGGGGTTTGGGGTGTGCGGGTGTGGTGGTTATGGTGGTGGTGGTGTGTGGGATGTGGGTGTGGGTGTGGGTGTGGATGTGGATGTTTAGAAAGTGGATGTTGGGATGGGAGGGAGGGATGGGATGGGCGCATGGGAGTGGCAGAAGTACTTGGTGGCAGTCGGTGGTGACAGTGGAAGTTGTGGAAGTGGAAGTACTCCATACAGCAGCCATACAGCACTCCATACAGTACGCCTCACGGCACAATTCAGTTTGCGGTACTAGCAAGATACGCCAAGGAAAGTTTCTGTGTCAGCGCCGGTACTCTAACCGCAAGGATCGTTAAAATTGATGGAGATCAGCGCGAACCCCGAACTGGCGCCTACATATTAGTACTGTATTAGCATGCCGCCCACATTTACTATGGGAGGTACGGGTGTACTCTAGTGCTATGGTGTGCCGAAAACACGCACAGCCCAGGCTTGCCAGGTAAAAGTCAGGTCGGACAGCCTTGGCTCTTATGCCCTACTGTATACTAGTATGCTTGTCTGTCACGTGCCTCTAATTTAAACACTCTTCAACAACACGTCATGACATTTCCTTTCTTTTGCGCTTCATTCACTCTACGCGCCGGAGCCGGGCAGGATTACTATGATCCATACATACATTCCATTCTACTGTATACATTCTCGAGTAGCTAAGCGACGAACTGCGGAGTACATGCGCTCTCCCTCCCCATTCCTACGATAGGTTCAACCGGTAATAGTACGGAGAAGAGAGCCCATCCATGCCTCCTCGTCGCACGGGAGACCCGGTACGTACCCGGTTAGAGTAGTAAAAGTAGCCACAAGTAAGGGAAGGGAGAGGCTGCTTCCGTCGCAGTGTTTGTCTCGCTTAACCCCCCCAATCCACCTTAGCGCGTTTGACCACTCCCGACAGAACAATGCAGACAAGCAACAACCAACGCAAGGGCCAAAAACAAGAGAGAGCATGTGACCTAGTAAAACCTCAGGCACACTTCTGTGACACCTCAGGCACGCAAGGGGACTCGAGAGCCTCGTCCCTGTGCTTGCAAGGTGGAGCTCTCGCTCGAGGTTGGGACACGGTAAAAGGCTCCAGCCGCAGCCTTGAGATATAAGTTCGAGTATAGATCAACCAACACCTCCCGCCTTTACGACCACACCACACCACGACCACCTCCCACGTCCACGTCCACTGCGAGGCGGCGACGACGACAATACACAACCACCTCATCCACCACAACCCTCACTGTCGCCCACCATGGCAATCCGCATCAACCTCCCCCCCATCACCCGCGCCCTCCTCATCGTCCTAGCCTTCCAATCCCTCCTCCGCTTCGCCATCTACTTCCAGCACCCCACCAGCCGGCCCGGCGAGCTGGTAATCCCCTACCTGGAGCTGATCCCGTCCATGTCGCTCATCTACCCGTGGACCCTCCTCACCTCCACCTTCGTCGAGTCGCACATCCTCTCCTTCGCCATCTCAGGCGCCACGATCTGGCATGGAGGGCGCTACCTCGAGCGCGCCTGGACGTCAAGGGAGTTTGCTAAGTTCGTGGCTATGGTCGCGCTGGTGCCGAATGTGTTTACCTTCTTCACGCTGGTGGTTATGTACGCCATAACCGGTGAAGTAACATGGGCGTACGTCTCCCTCCCCCTCCCTTCCCACCCCCCCATTTCCAGACAACCCAAGCTAACCCCACCCAACAGCCTCACACCCATCTCC
>JPJZ01001568.1:0-23763 GCA_000750815.1 Pseudogymnoascus sp. VKM F-4516 (FW-969) | reverse complement strand
GGGGGGGGCAGCAAATGCCACTATTTAAATGTCGGCGGTGGTCAACAGTCTCAATTGTCAATGCCGAATAATCTCACTTATGTCACTTTTGTTATTTTTAGTGCTGCAGTACCGTTGCTATGTCATTTATTTTTGCCCCCGAATGATTCTGAATTAGAGACAAGACAGAGACACTGAGCAAGACATTGAACAAGACAGGCCGAGAGACAACGAGATCCTCCGAGCCGTGCGGGCTTCGACAGTAGCGTATGAACCTGCCAAAAAAAACAAGTACCTTCTCTAACAGTTTACACCAAATTTTAGTGATAAAGAGTAGTTAAGGTACTTCCTCTCTTCGCCCCAGGCCGAACTGCCAAAAAACAAGAGTTTGTCTAAGTACCTTTACTAACAATTTACACCAAAACTATAGTAGTAAAGAGTAGTTAAGGTACTTCCTCGCTCGCTCCAGGCCGAATTTCCAGGGCAGACTCAGGCGGCCGCATCTGCCCTGGGCTAGAACTTGTGGCCTGACCTGACCTTGACAGATCCTTTAGGCGGGGCTATCCGGGAATTTCTCCTTCCACCCCCTCCATTTGCGATAATTTGTATTTTCCCCTCATAAAAAAAGAATTCCCACTCCTCACCGTTCACTGCACCTCCAACGCACATCTCTTCCTACAAAAGACCACACCAGTCTCCCAACTAAACTCAAATACCGAAAATATGGGTGGAGGAAACGTAAGACATACCCCAACCCCCAAATCCCCAACCACCGCCACCCAGCACCACTCACTACAAACACCCCGCTGACCAAAAACCTCACAGGGAGCCAAGGCAGCGAGCAAGCGTGAGCGCGCAGCCAAAGACGCCAAGCCAGCCGCAAAGTCTCAGAAGAAAGTCGTAAGTCTTGCCCACATGACTTCCACATGCCCGTCGCGACCCCGTGTGACCCTTCCCGCCTCGTACCTGATGGCGCAAACCACGCGCCCCGGCAACAACAGGTTTCGTGGCGGCGTGGTGGCGTTAGCAGGTTTTCGCGAATGCCGGATCGGATACGAGGGGATAGTCGGGTACAGAATTATTGCGCTTGTTTGCTGACGCTATTGGGAATTTAGAACGAGCAGGCTATGGATGTCCAGTGCAATATCTGCAAGGCGACTTTCTTGAAGACTAGTCGTGCCCCGGCGCTCACGGAGCATGCGACAAATAAGCACAGCAAGACGCTGCCGGAGTGCTTCCCCAACTTTGTTGTCCCCGCATAAGTGACCGATACTGTTGCGACGGCTCTCTTCGAAGAGTGAGGACGTCCGACAAACTTGCGATGATGGGTACACTGGGAGAATGACACGGAGCGAAATGCATGGAAGCGACGGAGATGGGAGGAACATCACATTTTGATTTTACAGCGATAGGCGCTCTTGGGGCGTCTGGTGGGGTTAGATGAGACGAGTTGAACGAGCTATGATATCCCGTTTGTGTTATGATTCTCATGTGCTATTCTGACGACGCGAATGCGCGCTTCGCGTCGAATGACTATATGCGGCAGCTGCGAATGGGAAAGTGACCATGGGAATCTATCAGCACCGGATTCTCAGCCCCTCATACCCTTCTAACGAGCTTCCAGCCCTGGCTGGGCCTTCATCGCCCAGAAATGGCGCCATGAGAGAGGAGGTGGAAGTAAGCTTAACCAGATGCATCTCAGACATCGTCTCAGCCCGTCCCCTCTAATGCGCCTCCACCGCCTTCGCCGGAGCCTCCTCCGCCCTCCTCACCCCGCCCCCCTCCTTCTCCTCCGTCTCTCTTGCCTGCTCCTCCCTAATCTGTGCCAACAACTCCGGATACCACCTCTCCCCCACATCCGGATGGCTCTTGACCCTATTCATCAGCGTCGCTTCGCCGAGATGCTTGTATTTCCCCGTCTTGAACGTAAACTCGACATCATCCAAGCGACCTCCATTCCGCTCTAACACCTTCCTCCGGAGTTCCCGAAGCTCAGAGGGGATAGCCATGCTCTCAAACGTCGCGTCGTAACTCACCCCTTGGAAAAACGGAATCGAGTACCGCGCTCCTGTCCCCGGCGCAGGCGACAACACGCGGTGCGTGGTACTCGTACACACTCCCCCCGTTAGAGCTTCCATCCCTTGCCCAATAGCCACCACGAGCGTCCCATCAATCGGCGGGCAGTCCACCCACTCCCCAGCCGTATTCTGGACCTGCAACCCCTTATGCTGCGACGCCTGGAGCAGGTAGCTACTCAGCATCGAGTCCTTGTGCGGACCTACGCCCTGGCCTTGCCCTGAGATACCGAGCTCGGCGAGGTCGGGGTACTTGACGATCTTGAGCTTGTGCTGTTGCGAGTCGTCGAAGTAGTGCGCGAATGCGTTTGGTGGGAGACCGATGGCCTCGGCGATTAGGGTGGTGAAGAACATGGAGACGTCGCCCATGCGGGCCATGTAGTCTTCGAAAGTTGAGCGGAAATCGGGGAGGAGGGCAGGCGAGGGCCATAAATTGGGCGAGAGGAGGTTGTGGTAGAGGGGCGCGGTGGGGGACGGGAGGGGGTGAGGCGTGGAGATGTCGATTTGTTCGCGGTGGTCGGTGGAGTGGGCGGTGGTTTCGGCGTCGAGGCGGGAGTAGCCTAAAAAGGAGGCGGCGGTTTTCATTTCGATTTTGAGTCTGGGGAGAGGTTAGTATGGGTATAGTTGTGTCTTGTGGTGAACTGTGAATCATCTCTCGTTGGATAAGGTTTCAACCGAGTGAGCTCCAATGGGTATCTGCAATATGATACTCGTAGCCCCCAAAGACCAAGAACCCCCACTCATAGGAAACCTCGCAGTGAAAACCATACCCCTCTTCAAACATTGAGCTGTGCAAGCACGGCGGAGTAGAAAACAGAAAAGAAAAAAGATGGGCACCTACTTCTCCTCCAACGGAATATCAAAAAAACCCACTCCCTCTTTAATTACCCTCTCCGTCAACTCCTCCGGAATCCCCACATTCTTCAAATATAAAAATCCAACCTCAAGCAGCGCATGGCGCAGCTCCTCCAGGAACTTCGGTTTTGTCTCCGGATCCCGCGCCAGCGACAGGTCGAGGATGGGGATGGAGCTGAATGACGACATTCTCGGGGTTTGCCAGCTGTTGTCAGCAAGCTACGCGTTTAATGACACAAATTAAAACTCGGATATGAGTATGAAGGAGAGAAGGAGCGTGTCTCCACGGGCAATTACCTTCTTTAAATACAGTTTGTAGACTAAAGGGCGACGCCGAGCCATAGACGCGGGGTAAGGCGTCATTTCTACCAACGTACCTCTTATCATCACGTGCTACGTATCTTCACAAAAGGGGCACGGAAAGAGCAGTAGAGTAACACCGTGAGGTAGTTCATAAGCGTAGTTGAATGCTCATTCCATTCAGACAGTATAGCAGCTGCCCTGCCAAGACATGAAAGTACTCCTCGCTATGTAACAAAAAGATGACACCCTAGAACACACACAGCCAGCTCACTGGACCCCAATCGGCTTGGCGGAAAACAGCCCCGCGACCTGGTAGAACATCTCCTCGATGGGAGGGAGAGCAAAGGACGGGCCAATGTCGAAGATATTAGCGAGCTGCTGCTGCGAAACGACTGGTGCCCCGTCGTCATCGGCGTCCACCTCCATCGCTTCCGCGTCGGCCATCTCCTCATCCTCCACCTCCTCTGCCTCTGCCTCCTCGACCAGCTGCATGAGTCCCGCAACTGGCTCATCAGCCACAGCCTCGAGTCCGAGATCCGCCACCGAGTGAGCCATAACTGCCGAGGCTTGGCTGGCCTTGGGGGTGATGGTGGTGATCTCCGCCGCTGCGTCGACGGCGACGTATCCTGGCGAAGTTGCCGAGGGAACCAGGGAAGTAATCAGGTGGGGCAAGCTCTGTGCCATTAATGGGGTTGCCTGTGCGGCGTCGAAGACGGCGATCTGGCTGTATACGCCGGCCAGGGTGCCTGCGATGTGGACCCCTTCCTTTTCCCTACCCTTGCATGGCAGTGCCACGGCGAAGGTCTTGCTTTGCCTGTCGACGCTCAGGTGGATCATCTCGGCCTTTTGCTCGAGAGTGAGAGCCAATTGCCTTGAGCCTAGTTTGATGCCGTACTGTAGCTCGTTTGAGACAATGTCGTATACGCGCACTTCATCTGCCACTGTGACGAGGTATTGGGAGACAATTGCCATCCGGACAATATCGCCGGTATATGATGTAGGGCGGGAGAATTTGACAGCACCGACAGCTGGGTCGACGAGGTGGATCACAGCATCGGGGCCGCCAGTCAATGCAGCAGCAAGGACTGAGCCATCCTCGGAGAATGCAAGGCACCCGTGGTCTGGTCTTTGCGGAGCAGCAGGGACAGTGACCTCAACTTCCGAAACCGGCTTTGGCAGAGTCACCTGTCCGCGACAGCTCCAGCTAACCAGAGCCTCGCCGTCCTTTCCACGAACGGCAATACCATCGCGCGTCCTCGTCTTGGGTCTCCAGATGCGAACAGTGCTGTCCTCACCAATAGTAGAGAAAGCGTGAGAACTTGGGTCTACGACAAGATCGAAAATCCGTCCAGCACCGCAGTTCTCGGGTGCCATGGTATGTGGGGCGTCGATGCGAGAGACCAACTCCCATGTCTCCGCCGACTTGCTCCATTGCCAGAACTTGAGGTAAACCTCGCGGCGCTTGCGCTGCTCATCGGCGAGGTTGATCGTCGAGTGGCCCAGGTACTCTAGATCCCGGCGAGGGGGCAGCCATTCGTCCACGGTGGCCAACCACAATCCGTCGTGGCTGATCTGCATGTGCGTGACTTGGGGCTCCGAGATGCGGTGGGCGTTGGGGCCAACATTGATATTGGTGATGTTGGTTCTCGACAGGGCCTGGCGGGAGATGTTGTGCGAGGAGGAGATGTCGAAGGTCTGGAGGTATGGGGTGCTGAGGATTTGTTTGGATAGAGGATCGATCTCTTGGTTCTCTCCAACGGCAAGAAGCAGGTGTGATGGTTGGAGGGGGTTGATAACTGCGGGTGCGTGCTGCACCAGTAATCCTTCACGCTGCTCGTCCTTGATTCTTGAGACCCTTGCATCCAAGGAAACCGAATCTCTAATGACCTGGGCCTGCAGACCGGACATGCTAGCGGTGGGCTTCAGCTCAGCGGTAGACAGAATCATGGCGGAGTTGTCCGCGAGGCGAACAGCGTAAGACGATCCAGTTGGTGACACGACGATGTTCTGGATAGCCGCCGAAAGATGGGGCAGGAATGTCTTCTTTCCTGTATCGAGTTGCCACAAGACCAAGACGGTCTCGCTGCCACCAGAGATGAGATAGTTTCCATCCAAAGACCACTTGACGCTCTGGACGGCCTTTCTGTGCCAATGCAGCTTGCGGGGCATCATATCAACAGCCGGTTTTCCAGATGCGACAGCATTCTGCGACTGGATCATCTTTCTCATGAGATCATTGTGGACGAAGATAGAACCCTTGACATCTCCAACCACAACATCCACAACGCCAAAGGCCTCCGCCTTCGACTTTGATGACTTCTGGCTCTTGTTTGCGGCAGTAACTCGCACGTCGATAGAGGAAATGTAGTCTGTGGATTCGAAAACACGGAACTCGTATCTGATCTTGTCCACGCTATCGAAGTCGGCAGTTCTGAGGTTGGCCACCAGGACTCTGCTCTCGGACGCTGCAACGATTAGATTGCCGTTCTTGACGACCTTGAGAATGTGGATGGGCTGCGTAGAGGTGTAGATTGTCCGTGCAACAGTCGGGATGTCGCTGCCGGGCGGCGTGAGCTCGTGTGCAGTCACTCTCCATCCGCCGTCACGGCGCTCCTCAGTCGTGAAAACGATGTCGCGAGTTCGGCCAGCGGATGTCATGGAGGATGCCGTCATGTGTGTCATTCCCATGGACGAGGTAGTCCAGAATTGATCGGTTCCGGTCCCTGTAGTCCAGTTGATGTGATACACAGCTCCGTCTGAGCATGCCACCCAGATCATGTTGGGATCCGTCTCCGAAAGGGCGTACGCAACGATGCGCACATCAGCAGGCCTGGAGCCATTGACGCTCAGGTCAATGGAGCGGTGTAAGTGTGAAGTTGAGGTCGAGTAAACCTGAATTGACTGACGGTGTGCGACGATAAGAAACCTATTGCATTTATTAGCGATTGGAGAGTCGGAAAGAGTTTTTGTGCCTTTACTTTTCACCCTCAGTAAATAAAGGGTCTACGTCGATCATTCGCCCTCCAATCGGTGCTGAGACTTTCCATTCGGGGCCTTTCGATTTGGAAGCCTTTGACTTGGACATTTTCCGTGCCTTTTTCTCAGATTCTTCCTTTTGTGTGTATTGCTCAAAATCTTCTGCATCAGAAGACTCATTGTGGCCATTGACAGTTGCAAGCTCATTGTTCTGCTTCACCGGCGCAAAGGCAGCATCCCATCCACCACCAGAAATCGCAGGTGCTGGAGCATCTTCCAGAACATCCGTAGTTGCTTTCGCCCGTTTAAGTGTTTCGACTCCCTGCGCCGACCCTCTCTTGCGCTTCAGAACAGAAGCCATTTCGTTTGTCAGAGGTTGCCCGTAGCTGGTAAGTTGTGACGTTCCGCCTCGTGAGCACGTACAAAATGGCACTGGGGGAAAAGTAAAATAATTTTGGCGCTAAGATTGTGGCAGCCTCGCGATTACGGGCTGGTAGCGGAAAAAGTTGCACGGAATCACCGCGCGCGACCATCACCTATCTTTACCCTCTATTTTCTTGTCGCGACCACCGCTCAACGTCGCAGCAACGACACGAAGAGGAACTTTTACAATCTAGTCACGCAATACAGACATCGCGATGATTATTCCTGTTCGCTGCTTCTCCTGTGGCAAGGTGCGCAGATGAATTCACCCTCCTTGCCCACGCCTCTTACTGACCGCGTGCACAGGTGGTGGGTGACCTCTGGGAATCATACATCAAGCTACTGGAGGAAGGAGAGGAGCACGGGTGAGTTTACAGTGGGATTTGTTTGTGATGCTTCATACTGATGCCCTCGTGACAGAGACGCAATGGACCAGCTTGGCCTCAAGCGGTACTGTTGCCGCCGTATGGTCATGACCCACGTCGATTTGATTGAGAAGCTCTTGAAGTACGACCAACAACCTATTCTTAGGATCTCTCCCTCAAATCAAAGCGCCTATACTAACGGCCTCATAGATATAACCCCGCCGAGCGCGACACTCGCAAAGCTGCGTTCGATCAGTAGGATTCTTTGGGCAGATTTTGGCGTTTACACAAATAATGGGGCGTGGTGGAGCACTCGCAAAATGGCAAGGCGTTTTTTGAAGACTCCAGGATGGAATAGACACCTAAGATAGGAAATGGCAGAGAAGTTCTCCGCCTTTGGGTCTTTTATCTGGTGCGTGTGTGCCACGAATATCCGAGGGCCGTCGAGCGGGCCGCATGGCCAAGGTGTATATTTATATATGGCTGGTCGAGAAGGATCTTCTGGGTCGACACCGAGGTCGCGCAGGGGAAAGACGATGAGAGGGGCAGGACACGGCCAAAGGAACGGCCTCGGATCGGCTGCGTCTAGCAAATTATGGCATGTTATGTTACCGTGATTTTGATGCCATGCCCCGGTTCATGTAAGGCTTTCTACCAACTGCAAAGCTTTCCCGGAGAGCTTTCCCGGAAAGGAATATACACCGGCCATTCCAACAGCCTGGGAATTTCGTCTGAGATTACTTCTTGTTGGATCTAGCCTCTATAGTGACCAAATGATGTACATCATCGCTCCTGGCGAAAACCAACACTCGAGGGCAATAACGCATGCATGCACGAGTAAGCGCTGAAGAAATTGCGTCTAATCCTACTACACCGCTTAATCGTTTACACATAGCCTACACATAGCCGTTGGAGATGAGGAGAAGGAAGTGGAGAAGCATGCCCACTTCGACGTTATCCGGATTTGAGGGTCAATTGCTATCCTATGGAAAACCAACAGTCCTGCAAGACTCTGCCCGACGGTGTCCTAGACCGCCACATCTCCCCACCATGCATGCCATGTGTTCCCAGCCAATGCGTATTGTTGGTATTGGACCCGGTTCCCGCGGCTGTACACGCGTTAGCCCAGCGCTTCTGTAATGATCCTTTGTAAGCCCACAGGAAGGGGCAGGTGGGAGGCCTTGAGATGGGCATCGAGGAGCAGGGGATTGACGCAGTCATGCACGATGCTTGTCAGAGTTGGCATATCCAACGTGGTATATTGGACGGCCTAACTTGATAAATCCATTCTTGCAGCTTGCCGCGGCGCTTGCATGGCATGTGCTCTGCCTGTACTCTGGATGTGTATCGCGAGGACTGGTCGCATCCGCGGTGTCATAATCTCGATCGAGCACGGAGCGAGTCAACGTGAGGGTGGCTTGAGACAGACATGAGCCATGGCTTATTGCACTATATTTCAAATGGACTGGACCCCGAGGGTCTCGTCCTCACATATCCCAGCTATCGGACCCACAAACCCATCATCCAACGTACTGGATACAAAGGAATGACTAGGGCATGGGGAGAATGGCCATGGATCAGCCACTCTTGAGCCATTCTCGCCACGGGATTTGTTACCAGCAGACGAGCATGAGAAGAGCAAGAAGCGGGCTCAGCCGCGGGAGCACACTCGGGCAAACTATGGCGGTGCGAAGGCGTCAGTATCCCGTCGAAGGAAGGGGAGTTTGGAGGATTTCTGAGATGCAATTGGCTCTGGAGACGGCGGGGGATGAGCTTACGCTCGTAGCATACCATGATCGGCATTCATCCGCCACATTAGTCCAGTTCCTCCAGTCCTCCAGTATGCGCATCCGTGCATGTACTTTTTTCCAAGCCGTGTCACTGGATTCTAGGCGTCAGGGAAGGAAGCACCGACAAGCACCGACAGACCCCCAACGGTAACTGTACTACGACAGGAAGAGTAGAGTACGAGCATCCATGAACAACGATCTTTGGAAGGATTGCAGTATGTAACCCCCCATAATCAATCAACCTTCCAATTCCTTCATCGAAGGATTGGGATACTGGATAAGGCGTGAGATGAGGCACGGACAGGCGGAAGAAAGTATGGCATAATTTGATGCATATCCCACCAATACAGGCAAACATATCGCCACCAAACCGGTGAGAATATCGATAGTATGATAGTAAGATAGTGCTTATTGTATTGTACAAAACGTATAGATTCACATGGCGTGAATAGTGTCTCTGTCTTTTTGCTTGGATTTCTATTCTTTTGTGTTTTGTTGTACTCCATACTCCATACTCCATACTGCATGTGTGTACATGGCTGGCCTTATCCACCCACCAGTGACCCTCTTACTGCGCTCTAAGCGCCGACATGCCTGCAACCTCATGCACTGTTGAGCCCCTCTACCTATTGATTGACGCTATCATTGGCCGCATGTTTGACTTCACTTTGCCCTTATGCGACCTGGGAGACGCGCATCTGCATCTCTTACTGGTCATACTCTCTTAAGGCTACTGTACTCTGTCCCCCTGTACACCCAACTGGAATCCACCCATTGTCTCTACCTTCTACCTTACTGCCTACACGCTTGGTGCCTCGCGCGATTACAGGAGGCCGAACGAAGATACCCTCGATCAATGTCCCCGCGACTCATTGATTCGATCAAACTACGACAAACCCAAAGAAAACACAGAGCCCAGAGTGATCCGACTACCTGACTGAGGCCCGATCTAAGAGCTAGACTCGCATGCAGGCCAATGCTCAGATAATTTGCGACTATACCCCCCCACAATCACTCAGGCGCATCAAGCGCACCAACAGCTGGTGTAGCTCAGCTCTCTTGGTTCTTTGTCTTTATACGTCCACGAACACCATTCTATCGGCCGGACAGCCTGCAGCTGCATCAGATCAAGTGGTCAGCTTTGGCTGCAGTGTACCATCGTGCATATTAGACGAATAACACGCGGGCGGGACGACCAACGACCTCAAGCCACCTTGGACCTTCATATACCGCTTGTCACTCGATACTTTTGAGCTACCACCTACCCTCGATAACTTTTTTTTTGGACGCCAAAAGGTCTTGAAGTTGAGACCCAAAAGCATCAGCCTCAGTTCCGCCAGGCCGCTCACAGGCAGCCAGCAGCAACCCTGGAGCCGGCTACCTCCCCCACGGCCCAAGCCAACGCCCCCGCCTCAAGTTCCGAGGATAACTCCCAGTCAACAGGAGTCGGCGGTGTTGGTTTGCAAGGCTCCGCTCCGCAGATATCTATCAGAGATTCCTCGCCCCAAGGTGAAGCACGAGAACAATCGACCGACCAATCTCCAACAATGGCCCTAGAGTCGCCCTTGATCTCGTCCCCGGCCAACATGATGTCTGCCTTCTCACCATACACCGAATTCTCGCTGTCCCCCAACTCACCTGCCATGCCCAACACACCAAGGTTTCAATCGCTGTATGCATAAATCATGCTGGTTCCAATCTAGGCCGCTGCTAACAGCATCATGCAGGTCCGCTCGAAACTCTACTGATGCTGCCTCGCTGCATCCGAACTCTGTCGGGGGTGGTCGATTCTCCTCCATTGACGCCCCAAGCCCAAGCGATATGGTCGGACCATCGCCAGTAACTTCGAATGGCACCGAGACAACAGATATAGAAGATGATGCTGTGGAAGAGGAACCAGAGGCGCAAGCCGCCCCCGCCGATACAAATGGTCAAGTTAGTAGGGACCTGGACCCTGAATGCGCCAACGCTAACAGTACCAGAAACCATTAAATTCATTAACCACTGCGCTGCCCTCCCACTTCCGAAGTAAACTCGAAGACGAACCATCGTCGGTTATTCATGCTCCGCAGGGTTATATGAATTTTGTAGGTCAAATTGGAACTAAAGTGAAAGGCCCACTCAGCTAACGGGCCGGCCCAGGCGAATACAAAGAATGATAACCCCCCACAACAACCACCCAATATCGACCGGTCGACACCCAAGCCATTCCAGCACGAAGGCGGAGCTCTCACAATCGATTCGTCGCATAGCGGCGATAAGGTAATTGCACCGTTGTATCATTCATCCTCACGGTTTGCTGATATTTAATAGACGATCACTCCAAGTCCAGTATCACCACCTCCAATATCAACCGACGTTGCGCCTACATCCTTCACCCCAGATAATACCACTCCAAGAGCTCAAACGAGGCAAGAGCTTGACCTGATTTCAGAGAGGTCTCGACTGCGCTCAAGCAGCGCAAGTAGTTTGGAAGGTAAGCATTGGAGATCATGTCCTTTGGGCAAGGTAACTGACGCATATCAGGTATTCCCGAAGATGCTAGAGAGTCTGATGAGAACAACGATGACGACCAGGGCTTTCCTCCTATCAACGACCCTGACCATGATGTGAATGCTTTAAAAACGGCACTCCATGAATGCTGGACACTGTGCAACACACTGGCCAGCCTTAGCTCCATTCACCGAGAAAGAATATTCAGTTTTTCGGGGACTGGCGACACCCACGAAAAGGCGTGGAAGTGCTGCTGGAGATTATGCCAAAAGCTGTATGATAACCGCGATGACCACCATGATTTCCAATGCCGGCCCACTCTTGACCTATGCCGAGAGTTTTGCCAGGCGCTATTCGATGTGCGGGAGCGCAACAATGATATCGCAGACTCAGTCCTGCGAGTCAGCTTTGAATTGAACAACCATCTTTTCAACACCCATGATAGAAACCTGCCCGAGGCTTTCCGTGAGCGGACTCTGGATTTCTATATTACGCTATGTCACCGTCTGATGAAACAGAGAAGTGACAACACAGCGGAGACTGATTCTCTACTCCGTGCGTGCTGGTCTCTGGCCGAGATGCTCTTCAGCCTCCGCCAGAACCGCCTCGAGGGCAAAGACGCCGATGAGGAGCTTCTTGGCTCAGCAGTACAGGCGTGCTGGGAGCTCTGTGACCTTTTCCGTGAGGGCTGGACACAAGTCCGCCCAGAGCGAGGAACACCCCGACCGAGCCAAACAACCTTCACCCAATCCTTCGACCAACTTAATCGCTCTTCCCACTCCAACCACTCCACCCACTCCCACCAAAATAGCAGCAGCAGCATGTCCAGCATGTCCAGCCTACCCAGCATCCTCAAGCGCGTCGAGCCGCGGCGAATCGAACCAGAGACCCCCACAACCGAATTCGAAGACACCCCCATCTCCCCCGAAGACCACTCCCCATCTATCCCCAACATCCTCGTCCTCGGCACCGAGAACGGCCGCAGCTCTACCCGCTGGTCCAGCAACTCCTCTAACCTCTCCGGCTACTCCCAAGGCAGCAACAAAACCTCCAGCACCGCCAAGGGCGCCTCCTCCGCCTCCGAAGACGTAAACCTCACCCGTCTCAAAATCCTCATCCTCAAAGCCGCCATGAACGTCGGCTTCGAGCGTAACCAACCTGCCAACGGCTCCGTCTCGGGACCCGCAAATGCGCTCCAAGCCTACGTCAAGGCGCTGCCGACAGGGAGCTTTGGTTCCTTGCCTTGGCATGCGAATTTGCTTGCTAGCTACAAGGATCTCGTCCTCAGCGACCCCACGTTCCGCAGCGCGGTCACGCTGCCGGCGCAGGGGAAGCGCGCTAATGCTCTTGATGTCAGCAAGAGCGTTGGCTGGATGATGAAGAGCGGGCAGTACCTGTGGCTCAAGGACTTGTACCGTCTTGTCTTCGGGTTCCAGGTCGATGAGGCCGAGAAGCGCAAGAATACTGGGATCGTGGTCTGAGCTCGATCTTGGTCAGGCGATTCCCGTCCCTTACATGCGCATTGGCCGTGACCCTTGGAGCAAAGAAACCATTAGACCAGAGAGCATACGTGCACACGGCAATCCGCACAGGGCAGCAAAATCTCGAGCGGAGAATTGAAACGAACAACATCTATCCATCTACCTATTACTATTTTTGCGACGATCGTTTTTCACAGCATCTACTACACGACATCACGCACACACATTTACAGTCGTTTCAGCGTTTCGCGGCGGTATGAGTTTGTTCGTTGGATACCCCCCCACCCCACACCCACTTCTCACGACGTGGGTACGTTTGTCTTTTCCTCTCCCCACGGGCGCAAAATTGGCGTCTATAATGGGAGCGGGCGCTGCTCTTTTCTTGTTTTTAGTTTTGTTATACGGTTTGATTGGGTTACTGGGATTTTGGTGGGTTTGAGAGCTCGGTCCCCCTTGAGCATGATTTGGGGTTTTTGACGTAAGGGGATTTTTTGGGGGCCGATGATGGGAAGAGAGCTTAGGAGGCTTGAATGGATTAAGTGGGTGGCTTTGAGAAGAATATGGAGACAGAGGAAAGGGTTTGTAGACTGTTGTAGTTTGGAGCATTGTGGGGAGCCTACATATCTATATCTACCTACACGCATATATATCCCTATTACAAGTTACCATCTCTCACACTAATCACCACTCGTATTATCACCACAGGCGTAGAAGTCATAGTTTCATTGTTATGTGTCTTTCATTTCCTTAAACTAGGAAAAAATCCGAGAAAAAAAAAGGTAAATCCGGAATCGAAGTAAGAATCCGTTGATATCCAGCCAGACCATTCTCAGGTCCCCCTCGCTGTTAACATACACACCCGCCGCCCAACTAACCCAGCCCGGGCCCCCTTTTTTTTGTTCGTGAGAAAAAAAGGAAAGGGACAATTTCTAATCCGAGATCTAGAAGTACAACCTTTTTTGAGATGGGGAAGAAATATCCTCTCTGTGCAATTTCTCGCCGTCCTCTCTGCTCCCCTTCAAAGTATCCTGAGTACCCAATCAACCAACCAACCGATCTGAAAATCGGGCGTCGGGAGACCGGTGAGACATCCAACGATGCGGTTACCACTCGTACTCCCCCGACGCCTTGTGGAAGACGTAGTCTTTGCCATTAATGGTCAAGACCCCGTCCTTCATCACGCACTTCCTACAACAACAGTCAGTAAGCTAAGCACCTCCTAGGGTGGGATTTTCCATACCACTTATTCTTCACCCGCTGCACCTTGTCATACATGCACAGCATGACCTGCGGCGTCTCATCATCGCCGCTATCGTCGCTCTTCGGGTCATCCGGATCATCGAGGTCAGAGTTAATCGCGTCCTCATCGTCATCCTCTTCCTTAAGCACCTTCTCATCGTCATCATCATCATCATCACCCCCATCCGTCTGTCCCACATTCGCACCCCTCTTCCTCTCGCGTCGGGCACCACCACCAGACCCCTTCTGCGCCTTAAGCGGCAACATCAACCCACCCCCCTCCATCGCCTTCCCCCTCGCCTCAATCTGTCTGCGAATCAACCCATCCAGCTCCACGCGCCCCATGTTAATCTCCGACCCATCAACACCAACCTGCTTGATAACGCCAAAATGCGCATGGCGGTCCTCATCCTCGTCAGCACCCCCATCAGTTTGCGCATTCTGCGCCCCGTTCGGAGCACTCTGCCCCTGCTGAGCGGCGGCGGCTTGCTGGCGAGCCTTAGCTTGCGCCTCTAGCTGCTGCTTCTGGTGCGCGGCTTGCTGCGCTAGTGCCTGCTGGTACTGCGATGGGGTCATCTGAGGCCGCGGAATGGATTGTCCCTGTGGCCTCTGTTGCGCCTGGTGCATCTGCTGCTGTTGCTGCTGGGCCTGTTGCTGGGCCTGCTGCTGGTTAGGCTGCTGCTGGGGTTGTTGTTGCTGCTGAGGCTGCTGTCCCTGCTGCTGGGGTTGCCCCTGTTGCTGTTGTGGTTGTTGCTGCTGCCCCTGCTGCGGCATCCCCTGGATAGCATTGATACTCGCCGCCGCCCTTGCCCCATAGCTCGCCTGCAAATTCAGCGCCGCGCGCTGCTGCGCTGTCGTCGCATTCTGCATCCCCGTGTATACGGGCGGCATACCACCCGTCTCAAGGCCAGGTTCTGCCTTGATGCGCGGACCGGCGTTCATTTGAGGCATCTGCGGCATCTGAGGGAACTGGGGCGCCTGGGTAGGCGCCTGGGGGCCGGGGCGGTTCATGTATTGACCCTGTTGAGGAGGTGCATGCTGCTGTTGCTGCATGGGGGCCGGTGTTGAGTCTTGGGGATAAGGCATGCTGGATGGGATGCTCGCCATCTGCTGCGGTGGGGGCGGCTCCGGCTTGGGGTCCCAGGGGAACTGGGCCACGCTCAAGGCCGTCAACTTCTGCTGCCATACCTATTGAATCTCCATTAGCATACATCTTAATGTAAATCTCCCAAAATATAATTAATTCAAATGCAAAGTATGACTTTTCATCACAAAGCTGTGCTGCGGTGTTCCAAGTCATGTGAGGCTGGCTGCCCAAAAGCGCGCTAGTCCAAGCGAGACCGCATCTCCCTGTGAGCATAAAAGCGACCATATACCGCTGGGCCCCCCCGCTGATTCTGAATTCCTCGCCTGTGCAGCGGCCAGTGCCCGCAAGGCAGAAACAGCAGCCACGACAGCGCAACCCGACCACGACGACGATCGATGGACTCGTCGACCTGGATTTTCGCATCGCAGGCGAGAGGGTATTTGATATGATGGAAATGATGTCTTATGAAATGCGTCGCGATGGGGAATAACGGGTACAGCAAGAGATGGAAGCAACTCACCCGACTCAGTTCATCCAGCACGCTCTCGTCCACGCCACCCTCCTCGAAATCGACCCTCGAGCTATCAACAACATCGCGGATAATCTGCTGGTAAACAGCGCCGACAGTCTGATTCGACATCTTGCCGTCTCGATGAGTTCGCTTTGAATAGTGGGTGAGAATATGTCGATGATGGTCGCGAGAGATCGTGTGCTTTGCCGCCTTCTTTGATCGATCTGGACGATGAACAGATGTATATTTCTGACCCTGCTTCGACCTGCTTGATACTCGCCTCAAGCTACTCTTGAGAAAGACGCCAACGATGTAAATGCAACCCTTATCGGTCTCTTCTCAGTCACCTCTGGTCCCAGAGCGAGCCGTACAAGCAATCCAGCCGATCTAACCTCCCTCCTCCACCACGTGTAGAGATCGTAACCCAGCGAACCCTCCCTATCCTTCAAAAGCCCCCGTAATGCTGCGCTGAAATCACTGTGTTTATGGGTGTTGAGGTGAGCTAGAGGTGTTGTGGTCGTAGGCACGTTCTGTGATGTTTCTGGAGAGCTTGCTCGGCTGGTGGACTGATTGATGGGTATCGCTCGCTTACATAACCGGTGAGAGACCCTCACTAGTTCGCCGAGCCCATCGTCACTGGAGAACAACGATTTTATTGTAAATTCACTTCCGACGACGATCAGTTTATAAATCTTCGCTTTGTTTATGACTTCTGTTGTTGGTTATGACCATTAATACATCAATTGACTATATTCATTGATATTTACATCTATTTACTGATCCATACATGCTGTGGCTCGCCCCAACAACCCCCGCATTTGCCAGTAGCCGCCCCCGCACTTGACACTGGAGATCGGTATTTAAATGATAATAACACCAAGAAGCGCAAATAGGATCCAAAGATATCGTGGTTAAACCAAGAGATACATTATCACATACCCCTAGCTAATCACAAAACATAATCTAAAACACTTCCTCCCCTCTTGCGTAAGAAACAGAAAACAGTTTGAAATCGTAAATCCCTCCTTCCTTCGTCATCATCCCCGAGAACCCCTTTTCGTGATATCCAGATAAACAACATGCTCGCATAAAAACCAGGTGAAGCACTTTCGGCCATGGACAATCGAGTGAGAGAAAAGCATCATAATCCCACCAACTCCACGCTCAGCAAATAAGACCAGACCCCGCTAAAGCCAGACCCAAATCCTATTTGAAATGTTTGATACTTTACCTGCGCCCCAGGCGTGTAGGGTGCGCATACAACGAGCAAGCTCGGTTTGTCGTTTGTTAGTTTAGCGGATAGTCATCTGCTTGACCATCTCGGCCTTGCCAGAGGCGGTGCTGGAGAGAGCAGACGACGCGGCGCCAGCCTTCTTCTCGAAGACCTTCCAGAACTTGAGGGACTCGTCCGCGGCGGCGGTGGCGAGCATCTGTCCGTCTGGGCTCAGGCAGCTGTGAAGAACACGGGTCTCGTGGGCTGGGATCTCGACGTTGCGGACGAGAGTTGGGTAGCTCCAGATGCTCAGAGAGTTGTCTGGGAAGCCGCTGGTGCTGACGATCTCGCGGTAGTGAGGGCTCCAGCGCAGAGAGGTGACCTGGGAGCCGGTGTCAATGCTGTTGACGCGGGCACCGGAGGTGGAGTTCCAGAAGTGGATGTGACGGTCGTAGGATCCGCCACCGGTGGCGAGAAGGTTGGGTTGCCATGGGCACCAGCTGATGGCCTTGACGGCAGCCTTGTGGTTGGTCTTGGAGAACTTGGGAACAGAGAGAGAGCGGGCATCCCAGATGGAGACGAGGTTGTCATTGCCGCCGGTGGCGAGCTGGGCACCATCGGCGCGCCACTCGAGACCGCAGACCTCGGAGGTGTGGGAGACAAGCTCAGCAGTCTTGTGCTGGGCAATGCGCACATCGTGGTTGAAGACGAGGCCGCTGCGAGCACCGGTGGAGAGGGTGTGCTTGTTCCATCCCATAACACCAACACGGGTGTCGTGTCCGTGCATGCTACGGAGCTTGGTGCCTTCCTCAACGTCCCAGATCTGGACCTCACCCGTGCCGAGTCCAACGCCGACGTATGCTCCGTCACCGGACCACTTGACGCTGCTGACATAGGTGTCTGGGCTAGTCTCGAGAAGAGAGCTGACGGTGCCAGACTCAGCAGACCAGACATAGACGTTGCGCTCGAGGCCAATGGCGACCTGGTTGTTGGAGCTCCAGTCAAGGAGGTTGAGGTAGTAGTCATCGACCAATCCAGGGGCATCAAGGACGCGCTCTGGGGCAGTGGCGACACGGCGTCTGAACTGTGCAGTGGTAGAGGTGGCAGGCTTGAGAGGACGGTTGTACTGGGAGCGAAGGTCGATTGGCTTGGACGACTCAGGAGGGGCAGGCTTGAATGCAAGGATGCGGGTGTTTTGCGAGATACCGCAGGCAGATGCCAGCGAGTCTTGGTAGGCAACGGAGTTTGGGGATGGGCGCGAGTATGTGGTCGCTGGCTCCTCATCGGCAAGGTTCAGGCCATCAAAAGCAGCGGCAACGTCGTCGTCAGCGCCACGTCCTCCAACATCGAAGGCGCTAGCACCGGAAGCAAGGACGGAGGATCCATCGCCGTTGCTGGTCTTTGGGCGCTGCTTGTCGGCAGCGTCAAGCTTGCCAGAGCCGGCAGTGGCAATGCCAGAGCTAGCAGTTCTGTTCGGGATGAACCTGTCACCCGCGTATGAAACGGTGGTCTTGTTCGACTTTGTGCGAAGGGGTGCCTTCCTCGACTTGCTGCTGCCAGGGGTCTTGGCACCAGTGCCAACGAGTGTGAAATCAGAGACGCCGAGCTCAAGAGCACGGCGAGGGGTGGCCACGACGCGAGCAATGTTCGACTTTGGCGAATCTCTGTGCGTCCTCGACGAGGACTTGGTGAAGTGCGAGGTGAGGTTGCCACCGTAGGTGGACTTGGATGCGCGGAGGCTCTCGTCCTTGGAAGCGGGACGCTCGGGGGTGAATGGAGACGAGTTGTTGGTTGGCTGGGCCATCGCGCGCATGCGAGGGGAGGGAGTAAGTGGCATCCTGCCGCCGGCGGTCCTCGAGGAGAACATGCCGGCGTGGGACTTGATGGGCGTGCACACAGCGGTTGCCATGATGTGCAGTCGGTAATTGATCTCGGTCGAAAGACAAGTTAATGTATCGATCGATGATGGAGATTCAATAATCGAGCGAGCTCCAAGAGACTCAACCTAATGGTTCCTGGTAGTGTGGGTTAGTATATTCGTTTTTGTGCTCGATAATCGAAAATGGCTTCGTGAAGAATGGCCAAGTCGGAAGCGATCAGTAGGCTGCAAAGCAATACTGATCTAGTGGACTTTTAAGTATTCTGAAGAAGCTTTGAAGATGTTTGGTAGAGCGGTAGAGGATGAGGAGGTGTGCGGATTTAGAGTGTACAAGTGAAGTGGTGAGAAAAGTGTGAGAGGAAAGGTGTGGGCGAGGCTTTATGGGGTCTCGTCAACAAAGCAGGTTGACACAGCAACGACCCCCAGGGTAGCACCTAGACTAAAACGAGTCAAGTCCAACGTGCTGGCCAGACGACGACGACATTTAAAACCCTCAAATTAAATTGGAGGGGTCGTTATTCATAAGTATAATAATTATCCATTGCATTTTCATATTGTTCCAATTGATTTATTTTGTTCACAGAAACCAAAAATACTTTACCGCCACCAACCTCGCCCAAGTCGGCTCACCGCGCTCTCTCACACATCTCAGCTTCCTGTGGCACGTTAAACGTCGATTGACTATTAATTGGCCTATTCTATCATATTACCTCTAGAATTTGTTGTCTAATCCTCCTCCCATTCCATCCCATAATGCTCCATCTCCAAAGCCGCCCAGCCATGCGTGCCTTCCGTATGCGTGCGAAACTCCCAGCTTCTTGCTCCCCATTACGATAATAACCACCGCAACGACCAGATCCAGCTAATCTGACTCGACCACCCCCCGCCATAGAGACCTATCAAGATAGGAACAAAAAAAATCCATCACAATCTACCCATCCATCTCTTTAACACCCCCCGAAAACCCTAGCTACCCAAATGCGTTTTTACTTCGAAAATGCCGCTATTGCATGCAGACGTACTAACTACAACTCTCCCTCCCTCGCAGCCATTTTTCCAATATTTGTTTCTTCCTCTTGGCCGTCAAGCCGCCGTGACGACCTTTGTGTTACCTCACACCGTCCCATCGCATCGGTCGGTATTCCTAGTCCGGTGATGCCCGCGTAATGGTTAAGGTGACAGGTCACCATCCGAGCTCCTCCCACCCATCACAAGGGATATAACCCGCAGCTCATCCCCCCCCCAAACTGAAGTATCTGCTGTCAAAAGTCACATCTCGCCCACATCGCTGCACGAACACGTCCCGCGTACATTCCACCACTGCTGCTTGGTATCTCTTTACTCCTTTTTTAATAATTTGCTTCTCATCCCTGGTTACATGCTGTGTCCCAGCCCCAGGACGCCGGACTGCTGAGACATTGTCACGGTGCACGACGTATTACTTTGTGTGTGATGTCACCTTCGGTGCTGCATAGATTGACCGTGTCGGGATTTTAGGCCAGAGGTGCGGGGTTGTCTCGAGCCCAACGGTCAGTCGTGTGTGCGCATTAGATTGCGTGAAGGTGCTCCGGATCGCGATGAGTGGCATAAAGGGCCGAATACGGCTGAGCACAAAGCCTCCTGGCTCGAGGGTTTATTGATTCTCGGCGTGTCAGGTCAACAAATAAAAATCAGGTCTATCAACCAACGTCGTATCGAAGGTAGGGTTGAGAACAGACTCGAGCTGTGGCTCTAGTGGCGCACAAAGACACCAGCTGAGGCCGCATCGACACTCTGGTCGATAATTGAGAATGATTTCGATCTGGCGATACAGACGACCAGATAGCACTTGGCCCGTGGAATGTGGCGAGGCGCCGATTATGTGAGGGAAGGCGGGTTTCAAGCGGGACGGCGCGCTGTCCATATGTGCATTTCGCAGTAAACTTCATGCTTCTTCGTGCAGATCTCCCTCTTCACCTCCGCCACCAATGCGTCAACGCGGTCTCGATCCCACCCGAGGATCCTAGTAAAAGGCCCTAAAGTTAAGGCTTGAAGCCCTTGACACAGGCCCAGGTTAAACCACCTGCCGACATCCCTCGCGTGTGCATCGTCCTTTGGCCAAGGGTTGAAGGGTATCGTTATGACTTGTTCTTTGATTTCAATAAACCCCGCGTTATGGAGCAGCGCTCTGGTGTTGTGATTATAAGCCATTGGCTTGTAGGCCTGCTCAGTGGCACTCATGAGGTTCTCCGCCCAAACTAACAGCGCCGCATCGTCGGGAAGGCTCCCATTTGCGCATTTGGGGGCGAAGTCGATCTCGACATGCTCTATATAGCCGATTTCGGGTTTGAGATGCCTGTAATGTGGTTAACAGCAGTCCAACTCCATGTTTACAGCTGTCCAACATACCGAATGATATTTGCGTATAGCTCCCTGTGGCTAGATATCGAACCAGCCAGCATCCGCAGGTGTATCAAGTCATACGAATCCATAGCCAGGCCACCCCAGGTCGATTCGAAATCGCGTCTCCTAAACGAAAGATTCGGTGGAATGCTGCGTAATCTAGTCAGCCTATGGGCAGCTCCATGAGCGCAGTTAAAGCTTCTGCAGCTTCAATACTTACGTTTGTGGCTGCATCAGTGAAATGTCGAATCCCATAACCTCTGCCTCGGGGTACTTGCTGTAGGAGCACTGTCAGCTCTGAGCCACCTTGAGGGAGCTTCATTCTTACTCAGCCATGTCAATCGCCCATATCCCAGTCCCAGTGCCCAAATCCAGTATCCTGTGTCCATCGTAGTTCTTCGTATATGGTGCAGAGCTGAGGACGCCTTGTCGTGCTACATGGAAGAACTGGTGGAAGATGTCCATGCGGTCCTTCTCTTCCTGTGCGCAAGAAATATGTCAGTCGTGTGCCTGTGAGCCTTGTGGCGCTGCGCAACAGAAAAGTTTTGTGTGAGGGGTTCCGTACCTCGTCGCATGGGAACATGTACATTCCCTTTCGGTAGCCGTGATACAAGCGCCCATTCTCTATGTAGTCGGGGGGATCGGAGTAGTTGCCAGCCATGGCAGGCTGTTGACGAGGGTGAGTACTAGAAGCCAGCGGTATCTGTCAGTATGGCTGTGGCAGTTCCATGAATGAGGGGCAGACAGCGTGGGGAGCGTGAAAAGTGATAGCGAGAGCGGGCTGGCGAGGGTTTGAGGAGTGCGATCATTGAAATAGGGACTCGATTGGCACACGGGAAGAGAAGCACGTACCCATTGGTGGCCATCACTACGACCATTGAGCCAGGCCAGGGAAGGGACAGTGTCTCAGGATTGCTATGATGGCGACATGAACTGGGTATGTCGTAGGCCTTTTGTGTTTCGAACGAAACAACGACGAGGGTAAGAAGAAGGCCTTTTCCCAAACGATAGTAGTAGAATTCGTAGAATTCCGGAGAAAGAAGAGCTATATTAAGGGTAGGGAGGGGGAGCTGAGAGTTGGGGGTCGAGGGTGGAGGGTTGTGTATATAAACGGTAGGCGGTCGCGTATCTGTAAAAATGCTGGAGGCGGGTGGTTGTGGTGGTGTGTGAGGGGTTCTTTTGGTGGTGGCCCAACGGAGGGGATGGGTTACAGCGGTGCAGCGGTAGGCAGGCTACTTTTTAAGTGCGAACCTGATTCCCAAGCGGCAATTGATGGGGTCGGCGTCTAAAATAGTCTCGTTCGCTCCCTCGGTGTTGGCTCCTGGCTCCTGTAGTAGTAGCTCCTTGCCGTAGTAAGTATACTTTATATACTTTTATGGTACCGGAGTACTTTTGACTTATAACTCCACAATAATGCCAACTCGAGCTAACGTCGTAGAGCGTTGTAGAGTAGCTTTTGGGTATAGTATGCGTATAGTATGCGTATAGCCTGTCCGTAAAGTAAAATTGAGCGTTTTGGGCGTTTTGAAGCGTGTACGGAGAAGAGCGGTGGTACTGTGCACTGTGTAGTGTCGTGTGAATTGTGAATTGTGAATTGTGAATTGTGAAAATTGTCCTGTCACTTCCAAATGCAACTAACTGCAAATGCAGATGATGGAACTGCGGATTTCTGTTGGTTATATTGCCCGCCAAGAGATGAAGAGGAATAGTGAGCAGAGTAGTGCCTGCCTTTGCAAGGAGTAACAGGAGTAAACACGCCCTGATTTCCGTAGATGGATGCAGAGGAGCGTTATTCATGCAGTACTACTCACTCCACAGTCCTGTGCTGCGCTGTACCTTGCCCGTATGTGCTGTATATTACGCTCTACCTTGCTGTATGTGTTGGATATGTGTTGGAAACTGTGGGATTTCTGAGATTGGGTGGGATTGTGGTATTTTGGTATTTTGGTCTTTAGGTATTTGTGGTATTGTGGTTCTATCCTCCGCCAGTGGGTCTTCGGAGATATGGGTCAGTAGAAATATACTAGCCCGTGAGGCAGTTGGTCCCGCTCCCTGGCCCCCAGTCGTCTTTGCTGGCCTTGTGGGCTCCTCTCAAAAGTATCTGCTAGTCGGCGGACAAGGTGGAATCGAGCCGGTGGTATTATTGGCTCTTAATGCGTAGAGTCGTAACGACTATATTCGTCCCAGAGTTGCCCCAGGGAGGTGTTTGCAACCGTGGGCATCTGCCCCGGTCAATATGTGCTGGGATGCGTAGCGTTTAAGCGTTGTTTCGTTGCTCAAACTGCTAGGTTCCGTGGTTCAGTCAAGGGAGGGGTGAGTGGCAGGGTCAATGATGAACAGGATGCCGAGCAAGGGCTACGGGAAGGGTTTTTGGTGGAGATTTGTTGTTAATGTTGAGAAAATGAAGGCTCTTGGCGACAACGTTTTGTGACGCAAAAGTATGGAGAACGGAAGGATGGGATCTCAAAGGATAAGGGGGGCAGCGGAGGAGAGGAGAGGGGGTCCACACTGCTTTTCAATGCATAGAACAGGCCATAAATTACCAGCTGAATCTGTGTCTGCGTCGTGTCTTCCCTGTTGGCTGCGGAGGAAATGATCTGGAGCTTGGCGATGATGACGATGATGGGCGCAGATACAGCACCAAAGCAGGCCAGGCAAAGGCGAGGGCGACCCAGGAGAGACATACGGAGGAAGGGGGCGGGGAGACTGGGG
>JPJZ01001567.1:0-23450 GCA_000750815.1 Pseudogymnoascus sp. VKM F-4516 (FW-969) | reverse complement strand
CCTCCCTCCTCGCCGTCGACCCCCACGGCAAAGCCCCCCTCCTCATCACCGGCCCCAAAGACGGGAACCGCCATATCCCAGAATCCAATGCGATCGCGACGTACCTGATCCGGACATTCGATACGGAAGATAAATTTGGGCTACGCGACGGAGACTGGATCCGCGATGAGGTTATTACGTCTATGGCGTTGACGAATCTGCAGCGCGCGACGGGGTTTATTATGATGCTTGATTTTGGGCTGATTCGGAATGGGGAGGGTCCAAGGGGGAAGTATCTCGATGGGCCGGATTTAAAACTCCAGTTGGGGATTTTGGAGAAGCAGTTAATAGAGGGCCCGCCGGGGGGGTACTTTATGGGGGAGATGCCGGGGAGGGCGGATATTATCATGGAGTTTCCGATGACGATGGTGAAGCAGAGGGGGCATGTGGATTTGAAGGAGTTTCCGAAGCTGGATGAGTGGTTGCAGAGGTGTCATGATAGGCCGGCGTTCAAGAGGAGCTTGGAGAAGGGGAATGGGTATGACATGACTGTATTTCCGATACTCCCGAGATTGTAGAGGTGCGTATGGGAAGTAAGGTTGTTATGTGGTGGTAGGATGGCTGGTAAAAGCGCTGCTCAATATATATATTGTATATAATAGCCAAAACGCATCTCAGTATGAAACATTCTCGTTCAAACCTTCTGCATATAGGGGTAGCGGTTCCGTATAGCTGGCTCTCCAGATGCATGAGAATTCAGACACCATCATGAGGCAGATGTCCCCTTTGGTTCGAGGCATGTTGTCAGGGAACTTATAACATTTCACAAGTAAATAGAACCAAGAAACTCTGTAATGATACAGGTGCTAAGTATGTTTGTTTCATGAGTGTAGCATTCAAATGAGCAATCTACGTGACATTCTGCATCCTTGCATAGCCCCATAAAGACAAAGCTCGAAAACATGCAAAACCCATCCGTTCCACTCCATCCATGCCCAGGAAAACGCAGACACTATTTATCTGTTGGACTTGGCAACACGCTCCAACTCGTCCTTCTTCTTGATGGCGTACGAGTTGCTGCTTCCCTTGGCAGCGTTGATCAGCTCCTCAGCCAAGCACTCAGCGACGGACTTGACGTTGCGGAAAGAGGCCTCGCGGGCACCGATTGTGAGGAGAGCGATGGCCTGGTTGACACGGCGGAGAGGGGAGACATCCACGGCCTGGCGACGGACGGTACCGGCGGATCCGATACGGGTGGAGTCCTCGCGAGGTCCGCAGTTGACGATGGCATCAACGGCAACCTGGATAGGGTTCTGGTCGGTCATGATGTGGACCTGCAAATTGTTAGTGGACGGTAGTTGGCAGATGTTGCAGTTGGGCACGTACGATCTCAAAGGCGTGGGCGACGATGCGGACAGCCATGAGCTTCTTTCCGTTGTTGCGGCCGTTCATCATGAGAGAGTTGGTGAGACGCTCGATGATCGGGCATTGTGCCTTCCTGAAACGCTTTGCGGCGTAACGGCCAGCGGAGTGGGAGATGTAGACTGGGGCACGGATCTGGATGTAATCGCTGCAATTATATGTTAGCCGTTGTTCGTGTGGTTCCTTCTTGTTCTGGCCCAAAAATGCCTCTTTCATAATTGTGGCTGCGCGCTGTCCAACTCTCCAACCACGTCGCGGAGTAGGGATTCTTACGTCAAAGAGATATCGCGGACCTCAACCTCATCGTAAGCCTGTAAATGTACCGTCAGCCCCAGTCCTCCTTGCGCTTGGAATTCGACTCGATAAGACGTCGGGTTTACGCACCCACTTGTTGAACAGCTTGATGCTGCCAATCTCAGCGGTAACATCCTTGGGCAGAACCTGGTAGCCCTGGATGGCCTCAACTTCGATTTCTCCGCTGTCAGACATGATTGCGATTGTCGATGTCGATGTCGGATGGATTGGTGAAGAAATTGAGCGGCGGCCTCGTCGTTAATTCTGTTGCTCAATTCGCGAAAATGCTTACCGAGTTGTGTGCGCTAACGGTTAGGTACGCTAGTCGGAATTTAGTCTAGGGCCAGTCGGCCCACCCAGCAAACCCTAAGATTTTGCACACCTCAAACCACTCTGGATTGAGAGAATCCATCCGACATCACCACACACGACAACAAAATGGTGAGTTTGGATTCCCTTCAAAAATATGTTGGCGATGCAATTATTTTCGACGTCTGGCTACGCATATTTGATACGAACGACACTCTGGCGGCATTTCTGGACGCACCAACCCCTCGCCACCCTCATATATCTTCAACAAAAGATTCGCTCAACGAACGACCTGAGGCTCTTCTATGTGACCTACGCTCTTGAACGGTGGAAAAAGTTCGAATGCATCGTTTAGGCACGAGGTTTCATTGGCATAGCCTCGGCGACAAGAGACCTCGAATCCTCAGCGTGTCGACTCCATAGCAGCAACCCACCTTCAAAAGATAGGCGCATCAACACGCACATCTCTCGTTATGGACTGCACGAACTCCGCTACAGACAACTGCCAGAGTCGACATTCGCCTCAAATATGCTAGCCAGACGTCGAGTAGCCGCATGTAATCATTACCACATGCTAACCTGTTGTCATAGGCTCCAGCAAACACCGGACCCAAGAAGGCTAAGAAGAAGTGGTCGAAGGGAAAGGGTGCGTGAACTTCCACTCTGCTCCTCGCTGTTGCGATAAAACGCCACCGCAGGAGTTGTTATCTGAAGGCCCATCACTGACTGAATCGCATTATAGTCAAGGACAAGGCCCAACACGCCGTCCTCCTCGACAAGGCCACCTCTGACAAGCTTTACAAAGATGTCCAGACCTACCGCCTGATCACCGTCGCGGTCCTGGTCGACAGAATGAAGATCAACGGCTCCGTTGCTCGCAGATGTTTGGCCGACCTGGAAGAGAAGGGCATCATCAAGAAGGTTGTCTCGCACAGTGCGCTGAGCATTTACAGTACGTTTATTGAAGAACCCTCTGGGAATTACGAAGACATCAAAGCAACAAGACTAACATATCACTAGCTCGTGCGATCACTGCCGACGAGTAGAGGATTCTTTTGAGATTTGGTATCTGGTGTTACACGATGTTATGAACCCTATCCAACAATATCGACTACGGTCAGAGTTAGTGGAAGGGCATGATAAGGGAAGGCATTTGCTGGGTCTTTCGGAACTCTCTTCGGTGTAGCATATCCAATGACATGGAATTCTGGACGACAAGTTTAGTCTGCTTACCTGTGACTCGTATTTGTGCAACTTTTAAGACATCGAAGGCGTCCTAGAGCCATGATGGCGTACTTTAATTACATATATGTGAACCTTTATATGTAAAGAAGCACATACAGTACGACATTCGTTTTAAGAGCTCGTCCATTTTTGAAACTGATGGTGGCTGATTATAGTGCCGATAAGATTGGTACCTCTTGAAACTGTCGGCGCCTCGGATATAAAAAGATACGGGGACCGCGATCGTACAATTATTCGTAATACAGACCAATGGCTCCAATCCATTTACAAATGCCTCTAAGTCTTATATTAATATCCAGAGCGCAAGTCATAGGCCAATTGGATGCGGCTTATGAGTTCAGCCGGGACGTGAGAGTTTAATAGTTCGAGATCTTCGATAGCTAGGCTTAACTTATTATCTGTCCTCATTATCCTTCGTTCTTTCCCTGTACATATATCCTCTGAAGAACGCCCTGAGTTTGAATCGACCCTGAGTTACCGCGAGCTCCGGCGACTATCGTCACAATGTCAGAAGTTCGGCAACGTACCACCAGGTCAATGGCTGCAGAGAAGGACACATCGTCCGCTCCAGCTGCGGCCTCTCTGGTGAAAGAAGAAGACCGCTCGAAGTTCACTGTTCTTGAGGTTTTACGGACTATAACATTAATCCTCCTTCTCTCCGGCCTTGCCAGCTGGTTCGTAACCCGGGACAATGTTGCCTGGGGGCTCAAACGACCCCGCGCTACACACCTGTCCTACTGGCAGTCACTGCTAGTCAGTACCCCCGCTCCACATGCATGTATTGATACTAAGACCGCTTTCCAGGCTGCCCCGATCCTCCTCACAGATGCCGAGCTTGGCGATTACGATGGCAGCGACCCCACCAAGCCCATTTACCTCGCTGTCAACGGTACAATCTACGACGTGACAGATGGCCGCCGATTCTACGGCCCAGGGGGTTCGTACCACCAGCTCGGCGGCGCCGACTGCTCGCGAGCCTTGGTAACCACCTGCTTCAACAGCGATATCAGTCCCGATTTGCGAGGGATTGAAAAGATGTTCCTCCCAAAGAGCACGCCGCAAGTAGACGCACAGTACACCGCGGAGGAGATGGCAGCCCTACAAGAGGAGGAGCTCAAGATAGCAAAGGAAAAGGCATATAAGGCTCTGAAACATTGGGTTGATTTCTTTGCAAACCACAAGAAGTACGTGAAGGTGGGAACAGTTAAGAGAGAGAAGGGCTGGGAGACGAAGGGAGAGGCGCCGGAGCTCTGCCAGAATGCGAATAACGCGAGGCCGTTTAGGAAGCCGCCGGTGAAGAAGACTTGATAGGTACAAATATATGTTTTATCACGTCTATAATAATGTTGGTCATGAGTGGCAGGTGCAACAGGTTGTCATGAAATATAATTTTGATCAGGGAGGGTGTCCTGGTAGATGCTTTGGCATCGGGCTCGTGTATTTCAACTATGTGCATGGTATCTTAGATATCTCCGGTGTTTAGTTCATCTCCTTGTGTCCCTTAGTCTCTTCCCCAAGCTTCTCCAACGCAACTTCATACGCTTGTTTCTGATCTTCTGTGAACACATCCTTTGCAGAAATTGTTACCCTCTCGACCTTCGTCTTCCTCTTTACTCCTCCACTCCTGGCAATGTCATTCCAGAACCACCTCCCCTCCGTTGCCGAAAACAGCGTAGTTGCTGCTCCCTTCTTGCCAGCACGTGCAGTTCTTCCAACTCTGTGCACATAGCTCGTGATACTCGTCGGCATATCATAGTTGACCACATGTGCCAAGTTGGGCAGATCAAGACCTCTGGCCACAAGGTCGGATGCAATGAGTACCGAAAGGGCGCCGCTGCGGAATGATCGTAGTGTGCGCTTTCGTGATGTCGTGGAAGTAATGGCTCCGATTTCAGAGGCGCGAGACGGAACAAGGAGAGCTAGTAGGCGAGATAGACGGACAGCACTCTCGTTGGACTTGGTGAAGATAAGAACGCCGTGAGGCTTAGCCAGATCGATGCTGGTTTCCGGCTTTTTGGTTGAGAGCTTCTTAGAAGGTACCGCAGGCGTTGACGAGGCATCGCTGTCCGATGAAGAGTCATCATCGGAAGAATCGTCACTCGAACTCGAATCGGAGTTTGACGAGGAGTCTGATGAGGATCCAGACGAGGATCCAGACGAAGAGGTATCATCGTCGGAGTCATCGTCTGAAGCATCGCTGTCTGAGCCAGAGCTAGATGTAGAATCGTCCGAATCATCCTGGGGCAAACTCTTTGGCTCAAGTAAACCATTCCTCTTGAGAACTTCAAGTAAGTAGAGCGGTTTTAATCCTTCTTGGTCAACCTTTATGGCAGATTCACGGAGCGTGTTAGGCAAGTTCAAAGTGTCCACTTGTCCTTCTCCAGACTCCATGCCCTCATTACCCTCAAGGACAACGAATTTAGGCTTATTAAGCTTCAGCTGTGACAAAAGACCAATGTCTCGGGTCATTGTAGCACTTAGCACGACCTTGGTTATTTTGTCCTTAGACCTCAGTTGGCTGGGGGCAGCCGCTTCGCGGGAGTTAAGACTGGCCATTACCGTCTCAAGCCATTGTTGGAAACTTTGATCAAGCAACTTGTCTGCCTCATCAATAACTAGCCATTTCAGGTGCTCCAGCGTAAAGCCAGGAGTAGATTTCAAATGCTCGACCAATCGACCAGGCGTGCAAATCATGATATCCACCTTAGGGTTGTACTGGACAATGTGGTCGATAGGTGTCGAAGTATCTTCATCCATGAGAAGGTTCGCGACTTCATCATTTTCGGCCGACGACCCACTCCACGCAGCGTTTATGCGTTCTTGGCGTGCACGGTATTCTTTGGGGCTATAAACAAATTCCTGCTTCATCAGGGATGCTTGCTCTTGCCTCAGTGTCTGGTTGCCAATGGCTACACCGATATTGATATGTCTTCTGCTTCCAGTGCCATAAGCATTGGCGCACATATCGGATACCTCTCGAGCTTGGGTAACTAGCTCTCTTGTGGGCATAACTATCAGGCCTCTCAATTGAGTAACCATAGTCTGACTGATGTCCTCCACCATCGGTAAAACGTATGCAAGTGTCTTTCCCGATCCAGTTGCGGCTGATACCAAGACATCTCCAGGCTGCTTCTGGGGTCCGGGAAGAAGGAGTGAAAGCACTGCAGCCTGAACCGCAAATGCACTTGTAATTCCGGATTTTATGAGAGACTCAATAACTGCACTAGGCAGGCCGAGGTCTTCGAACTGTGCTGTAGCTGTAGGCGCGACAGATATCGGACTCCCAAGCCAAGAAGGCAAAGCTGAGTATATTGAGATGGGAGGAGCTTCTGGCACGGGCTCTGGTTGTGGTAGAGGTTCGAGGGCATGGAGCTCAACCTCAGCTTCTTGAGGTTTTTCAGCATCTTCCATCTCGACATCCTCTCCTCTTTCGATCGCTCGCTGCTTTTCCTTGCGTGCAATCTTCTCCGCCTTCTTCAAAGATTTTGCCCTTTTGGCCAAGACAGACTTATGCTTTGCATCTTCTTCGCCTTCCCGGTCTGATTCATCAGTATCCTCCTTTTCAGCCTTCTTTTTAGGCCTTTTGGGCGCCTTTTTCTCCTTGGGCTTGACTTCAACCGGTTTCTCATCTGCGACGCGTGCCGCTTGTAGCTGCGGTTTCTCCTCTACTTCTAGTCCCTGCTCCAATGCTCTTTGATGGGCTCTTCGCGCAATCTTGGCTGCCCTCTTCTCTTCTTTACTCTCATATTGGGCGGAATTGGTTTGGGGCGGTGGAGGTGGTCGTTGCGCTTGTTTCACATTTTTTGCGACTGCTGGCGACTTTTTGGCTTTTTTGAAATTTGAAGAAGTAATATTCCGTCCACCGGTTGAATCTTCGTGTTTCCTTTTCGGCGCACTTTTTGGCTGCTGGGCGGGGGCAATGTTTAGATTCGCCCTGGAAGGATGGATAAATGGTTGCGGCGGCGGGCCTGGTTGCGATGTTCGAGGGGGGGCTGGCTGTGGTTGCGACGCAACTACATTTGGAACTATGGTAGGCTCTGCATTCACCTTCTTCTTCGGAGGCACATACCGAGCATATAACGAAGAGGACATTGCAGCGATTGTTGTAGGCTGTTTGAACTCCTACCGCTCTTGTTCGCGCTGGAAGGAACTTTTCGAAATAGAGTCTTTATCGGCCCTATCGGCTTTATCGAGCGCTGGATGCTGATTCGCTAGATGGTACCTTAATTATACAATGCGACACAGCCGACAGGGTCACAGAACCTCTCAGGGATACAATCAACATCTTGCGACTTCTTCGGGGAATACTCTTTAACGCCAACTATGCGATATCACTAGACTTGAGAAGCCGCCTGGTTTACCAGCGGGCTTCTAGTCCCTTCAGCCTTCACAATGGGATACAACATTGCTATGGCTAGCGACTTCTTCTTTCCGCAACCAGGAGGAATCGAAAGCCATATTTACCAACTTTCAACAAAACTAATTGATCGAGGCCACAAGGTCATCATTATAACGCACGCTTATGAAGGGAGAACTGGTGTGCGCTACCTCACGAATGGACTAAAGGTCTACCATGTGCCCTTCTTCGTTATATACCGCGCCACAACCTTTCCGACTGTCTTTTCGTTCTTCCCAACTTTCAGAAACATCATTATCAGGGAACAGATTGAAATCGTACATGGCCATGCGAGCTTGAGTAGTTTTTGCCACGAAGCAATCCTGCATGCGCGGACTATGGGACTTCGAACGGTGTTTACAGATCATTCACTTTTTGGGTTTGCAGATGCGGGGAGCATTCTGACAAACAAATTGCTGAAGTTCACGTTGAGTGATGTTGACCATGTTATCTGTGTTAGCCATACCTGGTAGGTCTATAGAAAACCCCTCAAAGCGCATCAGCCGTACTGACATTACACAGTAAAGAGAATACAGTTTTAAGAGCGTCGCTTGACCCTTTGATGGTCTCCGTTATACCCAATGCCGTTGTTGCCGAGAACTTTCGACCTTTGTCGCATCCCGCATACTCGACAGGACCTGATAACCAGTTACAAAATTTTAATACCCAGGCAGCTACACCCCTGCCTCATTATCTGGGACCGAACGACACCATTACAATAGCTGTTATATCGAGGTTGTTTTATAACAAGGGGACTGATCTGCTGATTGCAGCTATCCCGCGAATCCTCGCAGCCCACCCAAATGTCAGGTTTATCATTGCAGGTTCAGGGCCGAAAGCCATTGACCTGGAGCAAATGCTGGAAAGGAATGTGCTCCAAGACCGTGTTGAATTGCTTGGGCCAGTGCGGCACGAGGAGGTCCGAGATGTCATGGTGCGAGGGCATATTTATCTCCACCCAAGTTTAACAGAGGCGTTCGGAACTGTAATTGTGGAAGCTGCTAGCTGTGGTCTTTACGTTGTCTGCACCCAAGTCGGAGGTATTCCGGAGGTCTTGCCAGCACATATGACCGTGTTCGCAAAACCAGAAGAAGACGACTTGGTAGCTGCAACTGGTAAGGCCATCGCTGCTCTCCGTGCAAACAAGGTTCGAACGGAGCGCTTCCATGACCAAGTGAAGATGATGTACTCCTGGACGGACGTTGCCCGCAGAACAGAAAGAGTCTACGATGGAATATCAGGCGTTCTCAGCGAGGCAGAATTCTATGGATATGATGCTGCAGATGCTGCAAGCTGGAGCGCAACGAGAGGCCGTGCGGGTGTACAAAGCTTTGCTCTCATTGATCGACTGAAGAGATATTACGGGTGCGGCATATGGGCAGGGAAGCTCTTTTGCTTATGTATGGTTATAGATTATTTGATCTTCCTTGTCCTCGAAATATTGGCCCCGAGGGAAAACATCGATATTGCGAGGAATTGGCCAGAGAAGACAGTTAATACGGCAGAGAGGGAACGAGAGAAGAAAGACAGCATTGGCTGAACTATTGGCCAAGAGCACCCCTTTTGCCGATAAAGAAGACTTGAGGTGGTAGCCTTTACTGGCGGCACACGGCGGCACACATGGACTGGGATGTTTGGGGAAACAATATTCCAGATGGAATCTAGTACCTTTTGCCGCACTTCCGAGCCACGCCCTAAGACTCCATTACATTGTCTGTGAATCTAGAATGATGAGCTTCGGCAACTCTGTCGAAGCTGCACGTAAAATTACGTGAAGTAGGATACCGCTTTTTATATCCAGCGGCAACGGCGAATCCAAATCAGCCTCAACAGCCAATGCATCAGTAGGGCCATGGCTGGATTTCTGATTGCCGACTTGATTGCGGCTTCTCCACGTAATAGGCGTCAAAAGAACTCACCTGCCTTGGGGAAAAAGAGGACATAGATGATAGTATGTAGGCAAATCAATATTAGCCTCGGTTTGTTTTGTAACCACGATGATTTTCCACAAAACGCATTCCTTGCTCGTGAGGTGGTGGCCGAAAGCAAGCTTAATTCCATTTACAGGCTAAGCAGAGTTGATTAAGAACATCAAGAACACGTCGTCATCAATGACATTGCTTCTATCACACCATTATTTCCAAATCAGGCAGTTGCTAGTCCTTGCTAATACTGGCTTTGCCATATGTCCGATGGAACACGGCTATTCTATGATTTTACTTATAATGGATATTTGCTGTGGCGATCCTTATAAACTTGAAATGCGGCCAACTGAGAACCGGGGTTGTTAATATAAGGTTCCCTTATCGGCAAGTAAACGGCAAATCTGCGCCTCTTTGTCCCGTTTCATATATATAGACAAGCTTCATGCGCTTAACCCACGTCTTCCGAGTCATTCCCGTGCCAGGCACACTTTGTAGTGCATTCAGCCTGAGCAACTACCGAAGTGAGAGGATAATGGGGGGGTCATCCTTCACACCACTGGGTACACTCATGGAGCCGCCATGCACCCTCATGCTGATATTCAGCGGCACATTCTTATTGTGGCTTCAGCCGAAACTCAAGTGATCGGCACTAGGCTATTTGTCGCTTTGCGGGGGAAGTGAATGGCATGTGGGGAATCCTAGCCCCTTGTGCCCCTCCGGACCGCATCTAACTATTACAGCTTCTCATATGGCAGAAACAATTTGGTTATATTCCGGTTCTCCAGCCTCAAGGACACCCGGTTAAATAGAAGGTATGGTATATATGAAGAACGATCTCGCATTTGTTTTTCTCGATCCATAGCAGACTTATATCATCATACATATCACATCTCATTAGCAACTATCCAAAATGCGTTACTCTTACTCTGCCGTCGCCATCGCCCTCCTGGCACCCATTGCATTTGCTGCCCCAACCGAAGGACTATTTGACCGCCAGGCCGCAACTAGCCTTCAGGAGGTTTTCGAGGGCAAGGGAAAGAAGTACTTCGGTACTTGCGCTGACCAGGGAACCCTTTCGGCGAGCCAGAATGCTGCCATCATCCAGGCCGACTTCGGGCAGGTGACCCCAGAGAACAGCGGAAAGTGGGATACGATTGAGTGTATGCATCCCACCTCGAAAATTTATGGAGTTAGAGGCTGATAATAGCAGCGTCTCAGGGCAACTTCAACTTTGGCGGACTGGACTACCTAGTTGATTGGGCCTCGACCAACGGCAAGCTTGTTCGTGGACACACGACTGTGTGGCACAGCCAGCTTCCTGGATGGGTTTCGGCTATCGGTGACAAGGAGACTCTCACTTCAGTGATCCAAAACCACGTTAGCACTGAGATTGGCCGTTATAAGGGCAAGGTGTACGCCTGGGACGTTGTCAACGAGATCTTCAATGAGGACGGAACTCTGAGATCTTCCGTCTTCTCCAACGTCCTCGGCGAGGACTTCGTGCGCATTGCCTTCGAGGCCGCACGTGCCGCTGACCCGGATGCGAAGCTCTACATCAACGACTACAAGTAAGTGTCCCCGTCCAATACGGGGTATAATCGTGATGCTAACGAAGAAACAGCCTTGACCAGGCGAGCTACGGCAAGACTCAAGGCATGATATCGTATGTCAACAAGTGGATCGCCGCTGGCGTTCCCATTGATGGTATTGGATCCCAATGCCATCTTGCTGCTGGCCTCGCCTCACAGGCGGAAGAGGCTCTTTCGGCTCTTGCCGGCAGCAGCGTTTCTGAGGTTGCCATTACTGAGCTTGATATTGTTGGAGCTTCGGCATCAGACTACACCGCCGTAAGTTCCCTCATGTGCCTGTGCTTCGCTGAAAGCGGCAGCTAACTTAAACTAGGTTGCCAATGCCTGCCTGAACGTTGAGAAGTGTGTCGGTATCACTGTCTGGGGTGTTAGCGACAAGGACTCGTGGAGATCTAGCGACAGCCCGCTGCTCTTTGACGGCAACTTCCAGCCCAAGGATGCCTACAATGCCATTGCTGCTTTGTAAAGTGCCCCGGCTTTTTAAGTTGTGCAAATCGGAAGGGCACTCCATGAGAGCTTGAATGGTATGGCAATGTCGACAATGAACCGAACGAAAAGTATTAGCTTAGCCCTGCACATATTTATTCCAATGTATATTTTGACCCTCTATCACATTGAACATAATAAGCCGTGGCATACATAATTTTTAAATTTCTATGTAATATGATTCGCGTAGTCTGTAGGGTTTGAGAAGACTCATTTATAGTATACTTGCTCTGGGTGGCTACCTCTCGTACGGAACACTCTACTCGTGATCACGATATATGGTTGGGCTACAATTTGCCTGCAGGCACAGTTCTCTCCAGACCCATGAGCCGCATGAGTAGTAACCCAGCATCGTTGCTGCATGTCAAAGTTGTTCTAGATTTTAAGTTAAACCCTTGACCAATGCATGATGGCCGATCTGTCGATATGAACAATATAACCTGGAATCATCCGAACCATATTC
The DNA here is from genome assembly GCA_000750815.1 of Pseudogymnoascus sp. VKM F-4516 (FW-969). Lineage (NCBI taxonomy): Eukaryota > Fungi > Ascomycota > Leotiomycetes > Thelebolales > Thelebolaceae > Pseudogymnoascus > Pseudogymnoascus sp. VKM F-4516 (FW-969). Next base: position 11,342 of record JPJZ01001567.1, on the reverse strand, counting down.
TTCCTTGATCCCTCCTCTGATCTACAAGATCACCAATGCCGGACAACCAGTAAATACTCATCCCAGGCCGCGATCTGCGCCCACACTTCCTTCCTCTGGACACCCTCCAACAGCGCGATGCGCTCAATACTCGTCTTGCCATCAAAATACTTGGCCCATTTCAAAAAGCGCTTTTTGTCCTTCTTAAAGCCGCCAATACCGCTTCCGTCAACCCCAAGGCCGAATTTAGACAATGTCCCCAGCGCACCAACTGACTGCGCCAGGCTCGCTGTGGCAGCTGCAGGTTTACCAAGCGGCCCAATTGCAGCAGCTGGTGCGCCGGCTTTGGTGCTCGCACTGCCCTTTGATTCCCCTGTTTCGCCTCCCTCCAGACGCTTCGCAATAGCAGTTAGATACATAGAATCGACGTGTTCGGCCTTCATCGGATCTAGGATGAGCTGGGGCTGAATCCTCGTTAAATGCGGGGCCGTATTCAGACTTGGGTTTTTCGTCGCCTCTGGCTTGGGCTTCGCATTGAAATCAGCTAGGTCCTGCGCCGCCTTGTCCCGAAGCCTCATTATGCGTGCCTTTTCTGCCGTTGCCTCGGAGCTTATTGGCGGCGTTGAAGGCGGTACTGCCTGTGCATGGGGATACGTGGGCAATGTTGTAGCTGGCGCTGGAGTTTTAGGAGTAGCGGCGGCGGAATCATTTTTGGGTTCTTCCATTGCTTCAGCATGTGCCTCTCGAATAGCTGCGCCGTCAAGGTCGTGTTGTACTTCATATTTTATCTCTGGCCACGCGATGATCCAGGCGAACGTACGGAGTTGAGTCGCCCAGCCATGGCGGAGGAGGAAGGCAAGCATCGCCGTATATATCGGTCTGTGTGTCTTGGTGGGTATGAAGGTTTTGTAGGGCCTCGGGGCATGGCTGAGGGCGCTCAGGAAGGTAGGTAAAGGTGGCGCCAGAGGGAATTTCTGTGACCATTGGGCGCAGAATTGAGGGAGAGATGCCATGGGGCAATTAGGAGATAGGATGTAGGTATCTCGTGGATGGAGCGGAGGAACCGCAATGGCGCGACGGTGGTAGATGAGATGCTGGGCGAGAATGCGAATATCATTCAGTGAAATCGCATGTTGCTGTGCAGTTTGATGGAATGAGAGGGTAGGCTTCACGATCTTGAGGTATTCGAGTAGCGGGCCTGTGAGCTCACCGCCATCGCTTTGAATGTCTGCGACGATTTTGTCCTCGTCGTCGAGGAGCAGGAGGGCGAAATGCTTGGAGAGGAGCGTGGTCTCGTCTTCGTACTCCTGATCGCCGAAGAAGTTGGCTGTTGTGATCCACAAGCCTGGCATGGAAGGCTCGTCAAACTCGGGAAGCATCGACAAGAAATATGGTTTTGGGATCTGAACGGATAGCCGTACAGGTGGATCGCTGGGCAGCTGAACGACGGCAATGCTGTTGTTGGATATTGAAGTGTATATGGTTTTCATCGTCTGTGCCAGAGAAGACTTCCGTATAATAGTGTCCCAGAGAATGCTCATAGGACGTCGCTCTTCCCTTGCCTTCTCTTTCAAGTTCAATATGCGTTCCGATTCTTTCCAGACGTAATTACTGTAGTTCTGGGCATATCTCAGCGCCTTGTTGATATCCTTCGCCACATGTTCAAACATATCCGCAACCCTCATCGGCGCCTCTGTCGTCTTCGGATTCATAATAAACACCAAATTGAACATTGTCATTCCGCCATCATTGGTATCATCAGACGCGAAAGACGTCCCTTTTGGCTTCCTGACCCTTCTCGCCTCGTCTTCCAGTCCAGAAGTCTCAGCAGGGCTTTCTGATATGGCCGTATCTTCCGTAATTGTTCCATTCACCTCTTTCTCCTCCTCTTCCTTACGCCTGCGACTCCTCTTCTCCCTCTTCTTCTTCTTCCACCGCCCATCCTCACGGATATGCATCGGATACGTCACAAACGTCAGCGGATCCAGCGTCAACTCGAAACACCTCTTGTGAAACGCCCTTGCCGGCGTCAAAATGCTCGCCAGATCCTTCGTATGGAAAGCATCTAGATATTCCCAAGGCACTATATGCTGTCCATCCGGGAGCTCGAAATGGTCATCTCCCTCCCACGGATTCACGTGACGCGACTTCTTACCAAGCCCCAAGCCCTCAAGGCTGTTGTAGAGAGAGTAATCCCGATCATCGAGCTCATCATCTTCATCGGGCTCGGCATCATCAGCGTCTTCTGGCGCGGTGGGGTCGAGCTCGGTGCCGTAGGGAGGCCGGATGGTACGTTCATTGGGCTTTAGACGTGGAGGGTAATGGAAGATGAAGCGGGGGCCGTCTTTGGAGCGCACGATCAGCGCGACGCCTAAAAGGCTCGAGTCTACACTCATTGTTTAGGCTTGGTTCCGTCTACTGCATTTTAGCTGGGCTTGGGACTGGTTATCTCAATGGAGGGACATGCAGGGGAAGCGCAACTGTTGTAGGGGTGCTGGTGGTTGCGCTCCTCGCCTAATTGGCTGATACATGGCGTCTAAGTTATTTAACCTCAACCCAGAGGAGCTTCAAACGGCACATTCAACAATACAAAAAAGCACTTCATACAGAAGTTGAATAGTCTTTGTATAATCCCGCAATACCTTTCAGCGGCTCAAAAATAGCAAGCCGCTGGTGGTTGTTCCAACTAACTGCGGCTATTATACTTTCCGGTTGTTCCAGTCAACGCCCCTTGCTATGCTTATTCGACGCCCTTCATGCTAATATCATACATATCTCACAATGCCCCGCCTATATTTATACACAGTCCGCCTTGCGATACCTCAGCCGTGTCTACCACAGTATCTCTTTCTTCTCCGCCGCCTTGGGGTCCCCTTTCGCGTCCTTGGGCGGCTCGTCGGCGAAACCCAGGTTCTTAAATTCGTCTCTTGCCATCAGGTTGCTACAGAATTGTTAGCTTCCTATTCCAATATGGTATGTCCAGTATGTCCTCAAGGGAACGTACTTGTCCATGCGGCAGGTAAGATACGCCTTTGCGAGGTTCCGGCACTCGGGATCGTTCAAGCCCTTCACTTTCTTCATACACCCCAAGTACTTCGTCATGACATCCTTGCACTCCCCTAAAAAGGCAGCTGTTAGTATAATATTCCCCCTCCCAACTCAATGGGTTAATTGTGAGACAGAGCTGTGACTTACCATCATGATCAAGAGGGAAACTGCCACGCTCCGGACTACACGATCAGTCAGTCGCCTAGCTCCAACTCCAGCTAGCCAATCCATCCCCGCGCACAGAGACTCACGGCGTAGGCCTCGTATTCATCTTCCCCCCACCAGGTGATCCAAAGGAACTCATTTTGTCGGTTGCTGTATCTCCTTCCTCGGCGATGTTGCGACCAATCTACCTATGGACTTCCGTATTTCAGTCGGATTAATATTTTTCCGCTCTGGGCGCAGAACAGCCTCGTCTTGGCTGCTTCTCGGTGACGAGGCAGCTTACGACTTGCATGTTGGTTTCTCGGTTTCTCTCATTTTAGAAGGTTATTCACTTTATTAACTTCATATTTAACTGTGTCCTCTTGCCCCTCTTGGCGTAAGAAATCTGCTGTTGTTGAACGATCTGTAGGGGCTTGGGATATAGTCGGCTCAGCGTTCATCCGTTCCGGACATCAGCTTATCAATGACGACTAAGATTACCAATAGCGAGCGAGGTTCCCCGCGTTTTTCGGCGACGACAGTGCTTTAGCCAACAATAGATTGAAAGGTGGCCTAACTAAATTTATAGGTGTAATGCATCTATACGCCCTCTTATTGGCATATGACTGTGCGGATTTTAATCCGCCTTTGCATACTTCTGTATCGGGCGCGCAACAGTACCCTCATCTGACTTATCGATGACGACGCAGGTTAGGGGCGGGACAAGGAGTATGGTTATTCGTGCATGGGGGGATGGTGCTCCTGGAACAAATGACAGATCAGATGTGAACCTTTCGGAAATATAAATATACCATATTCCCCATTCAGAATCTCCTTCGTAGCTATTCCCATCATCTATCAGCTTCACAAACACTATTTACGCTTAGCTCAGCGCCGCCCAATCTCAAAATGCCAATGTGAACGCCCCCCATATAATACGCACGACCTCATGATTCTAACACCTTCAGGAAACTAGAAGGAAGCTGTCAGTGCGGCGGGGTCGAATTCACCGTCGACAGCCACACGCCCGTCCCTTACCAGCTCTGCCCATGCAGCATCTGTCGCAAGGTCGGCGGCTACAACGGTGCCGTCAATCTCGGCGCCGTGACGTCCTCCCTCGACATCAAGAAGGGCAAGGAGCTAATCAAGTACGCCACTTTCCCAGATGATGGCAGCACACGTCGATTCTAGTTTAGCAGTTAACGTAAGATGCAATAGGAAGTACTCAGCAGTGAAGGATAGAGGCACCAAGAAAGAGCAAAAATGCACATCTGAGCGCTCATTCTGCTCAAACTGCAGCACGATGCTGTGGAATTACGATGACGAGTGGCCGGAGTTGATCCATCCTTTTGCGTCGGCGATTGATACAGAGCTGCCGGTGCCGGACGAGATGGTGTGTATTCTGGAGGGGAGCAAGCCGAAGTGGGTGCGTTGGCCGGAGGGGAAGAAGGTCGTGGTTAAGCAGTATCATGTTAGTATTGATGATTGGCATAAGGAGAAGGGGTTGTATGTTGAGTAGAGGCGAGTCAAGGGCCTTGAGATCATCCTAAGGGAGTGTCATATTCAATTGCATATCCGCACCTAACATATTTTTCAACCTACGTAATGCACTGAAAGTGGGCAAATAACTTTTTTATCACACAAATGCAGGCAGCCTGAACAATTTATTCAACAGTACATTTTGCGCACACGTTGATTTTTAATCTACTCTAAACCAAATATTATATTACACCAATAATCTATTACCGGGCGCCGAGCCATATATAACTTTCCAGTTTAAAGTCCTTCCTTTCCTAAAGACTGGTCCCATTCAGCGGCATGAGCCGTTTACAAGACAAGAGCCAATCCGGCGGCACCCAAGATACCGGCCATAGGAGCAGCAGTCCTCATGGCACCACCAGCGGAGGTCTCAGACGCACCGCCACCTCCGGTGGAGGAGGCTCCGGACTCGCCCGAGGAGGAAGCGGAGTCGGTAGCGCTCGAGGAGGAAGAGTCGGTAGCGCTGGAGGAGGAGGAGTCGGTCGCGGACGACGACGACGACTCGCTTCCGGTGGAGGATGCGTCGCTGCTGGCCGCTGTGGACGAGGCGTCGCTGCCTCCGGAGGTGGCAGAGGCGTCAGAGCCTCCGGAGCTTCCGCCTCCGGTGACGCCGCCGAGGGCGCTGGAGACGGCTCCGCCGGCTGCGGAGGTGATTCCGCCGACGACGCTGGGAGATGTTAGGATATTGTTTGTAGGAGGTTGATGAGTGTGGGGAGAGCTTACTCAACGCGCTTCTCAGGCTGCTGGAGGCCTGGGGTAGCGATAGCAAGGCCGCTCAGGAGGGCGACGGCGAAGTATTGGAATTGCATTTTGAGTGAGTGAAGTTTATAAGTTTTTTTGGTGGTTGAAAATGGAAGAGCGGTTGTGATAATGTAGACAGAACTTTTGACTTTGAGATTCGAATGGAAGAAGGGACTGGAAAAGAGGACTCCTACCCTTATATTAAATCATTCTTACTAAGCTGTTGATGGCATTTCTACCATTATGATAGTATGACATACTTCATGTTACAATTGAGTTATGACATTGGTTTGTCGTCATGAAGCCCTCATAGGGCAAGGATATGCTTAGTGAACGAAAATGGTTCGACCGATCAACAGTAAAACCTGTCGCAATTGCACTAAGTGGACCGATCGTTTAGCAAATATACTTTGTTGAAGCACTGGAATCGTCAAGATCGAAGTCCGGGGCTCCACGATCGGCGCCCTCCTTCGCTGCTCTGCCGTCGCCTGCGTAACTTATTGTTATGCATAGCAAGGTTCTTAGCGCCGGTACATGGAGTGAGTTGGAACTTGGATGTGGAGCATCGGCAATTCACAAGCGCGCACATCACGTGAGATTAGATGATTTGTGCCATTGTTTTCACATGTGTGGCGTTAAAATCGTGGCGCTTGTTGTTAAGATGTGGCTGTGCCATGACGAAACCCCCAGTGGACATCCCACTATTTTGGTGGATGATGCGGTCTGGAAGGTGATTTTCGTCATGTTTGTTACGTTACAGGTAAAATCCACTCGTAGAGATGAAACAACTTAAAATAGAACGCAGGATCCCAACATTAAGATCCTAATATTTTATTGCGTAGTTGGCCTGAAGCGCCGAGAGTTCACCGAGAGTTGGAGGCAAGCGCCTAGGAGATGCTCAAGACAGAGGCGCCAGGATATTGAAGACTTACAGACGTGTGAACTCGGAAGATCCGGCACATAAGGATCGAGGCTGCATGAGGCTGCATATAAGGACATATAGCTTCTAGATGCCACAGGCCAGAATGCTTGCAACGGCAACTCCGGACGGCTGCCTTGAGTGGTGGACAAAACGATAGTATTTGGCAGAATGAAGGAGTGTCTCTTGGCGATGTCACCGAGTTAATGCGTACAGACTTCTCCCCTGCTTCCCGAGCAGCCACACATTATGTGTGCTGCTCTCCATGCTGTGGCGCTGTGCTTTTGCGCTTCCAGTTGGTGGCTGTGTCTTTGGGAGATGTGCATGGCCTCAACGACTCCCCCGAATCCTGAGCTGTTGTGGTCGGCTAGCGGTGTATGAAGGGTTGTCAGGCGCACTTTGCGGGCACACCACCCACAAGTTGGAGATGTCACGCCAGAGACAGCCAGAGACAGCCTCGTCGTCTGGTACGAATTCTCGCACGAGGTATTTCTTTTTTTCAGCGCCTCGACTCTGTCAGACGAGAGTTCTAGACTCTCTGGTGCCTTGGAGGATGATACGGATGCCAGCCTGACTTCTGAGACTTCATCTTTGACTTAGAATGACTTGAGCCGTAGGCGTTTGCTATAAGCATTTTCGGTACCTTGCGCCGTTGCTGTCTGTCAACCAAACCGTCAGTAAAAGTAAGTAAAATAGCGGCGGGTACCTCTAGCAGTGCCACATTTAGGGCGCAGAAGGGTTGCTTCCAGTGAATGCCAGTCAACAGAAAAGTAGGGGTAAATAATGCGTAAAGAGGCCCTTGAGCTCAGCCACTGGACGTTACGTGCATGAATCCCATGATATATCAACGAGTAACGAGTAGCAATTATATGGCGCTTTCTCTTGCTGCATAAGTCGTGGAGGAAGCGTATAATTATCGCCCTTATTGCCCCTCGCTCCAACCCCTCCACTTTATTATTCGCTCACATCCTCGCGCTGCCAAGCCAACTCACTGGCTGCCGACTTACCCCTCCAACCAACACCCCCGCCAGCTGCCTCCAGGATAACCTGAAACCCTTTCCACACAGTAACAACTTCTACCATCATCACCTTCTTCATCGCCACCTTAAACTTAACTTCACTGCTATCTTAGCTTTCTTGCTTACAGTCGCTATCGCTGTTCGCTTCAACATATTCCATAGTGCAGCATAGCATAAGATCTATAGTGAGCTCTACAATCTACTCGTCGCACAGGGTTCGAAGCCTGGTTGCTACCCAGTTACGCACTTCAGCTTCAGCTGGTGTCGACGCAGACGTTGTTCTGATATAAGATACCTGTCAACACGATGTCAACCTACGACTCCTACGACGCCGAACCAAGGCGGCACCGATCCCACCGGCACCACCACCACCGGGACGAGCGGGACGACCCTCGTTACGTCGAAACGACGGAAACGTACGTCAGAGGCCCGGGTATTGTCGACCCACCATATGTCTCATCACGACAAGACTTGACACTTCGTGGACGCGAAGATAGCGACCTATCTATCGAAGAAGTCCCAAGAGCCTTTCCTCCGCCAGGCGCGGATCGCATGGTTGTGCGCGATGATCGCTATGGCCCTCCTGCGCGATCCCGCTCGGTCGACCGAAACTCCCAATACGGCCAATACCTTGGCGATACCAGACGCTCCGAACGAGACGACGATCGCCACCTGGCGGTTGAGGAGAAGAGGAAGGGCGTAAGGAGACGACGCTCGCTCTCGCGCAACCAGAAGATTATGGCTGCCGTCGGCGGCGCCGCTTTGGCTGTTGGTGGAAAGGAGCTATGGGACTACCGCCAAGCCAAGACGCATGGAGGCGAGCGCAAGGACCGAAACATACTCGCTACTGCTGCTGTTGGCGCTGCTGGTGCATTTGCTGGCTTCGAGGGCGCCGATATCTATACGAAGAAGTACGGCGACAAGAACGAGAAAGAGGTCAAGGAGAAGCGCGCTATCACCTATGACAGAGATGGGCACGCAATCGAGTACTACTCGGAGGAGGAGGAAAAGCCCAAGAAGAGCCGCAGAAAGTCCATCGTCGAAGGCGCCATGAGTCTCGCTGGCTTGGGCGCTGCAGCAAAGGCTATGGGTGGTCATGACGACGATCGCAGCGACCGTGGCGACCGCCGTGATCGCGATGATCGCCGAAGACGCCGCAGCAGCGAGTCGAGCAGGGGAAGCCGCCGAGACAGAGATGGCGACCGAGGCCGCGGCAAGTCACCTGAGGGCGTCGCTAAGTTCCAGCAGGCTGCAAAGGCCGCTTTACTCGCTGGTGCAGCTGAGGCCTTCCGAGTTCGCAACGAGCCTGGAGGATGGAACGGCGCTAAAGGAAAGCGCATCTTGACTGCTGCCATTGGAGCCGGTGGTGTTGGCGCAGCAGCTGCTGGCGACAACCCAGACCACAACAGCAAGCGCCATCTCTTGGAAGCTGTAGTTGGTGGTTTAGCTGGGAACAGGTTGATCAATGGAGCTCGCAGCGAGGACGGCAAATCTTCCCATGGCGGAGGTAGCCGTCGCCGCTCTCGTTCCAAGTCGGCCATGCCGCTGGCTGCTCTCGCTACTGCAGGCTTAGGAGCCCTTGCCGCTAAGAAGCATCATGATCGCTCGAGATCACGCTCCCGTGGCGACGACCGACGAAGACGATCAGACTCGGAAGACAGCCTAGACCGCGACAGACGCCCCAAACGAAGCAAGAGTGTCACCGACTACGCGAGGAAGGGCCTGGCTGCCCTAGGCCTGAACGATGCCGCGGACGACCGTCATGGCAGCAGCAGGAAGGATAGAGACCGCGACTACGACGACTCCCGCAGCGACGTTCGCAGCCACAGGTCATCTCGGAGACACCGCGACGACAGGGACAGGGACTTGGATTCCTCGGATGACGAATACGACCGCAACCGAAGTGACAGGCACCGGGACAGGGACTACGACGACCGCAAGAGCCACCGGGGATCGGAGGGCAGAAACAGGCGAGTAGCCGAAGGCAAACAAGCGATTAGCGATTCTGACAGTCTTGGCTCCTCTACAGATGATAACAAGAGGATCAAGAAGATGAAAGGTAAGCAATTTCTTACTGCGGGTCTGGCGACGGTGGCAACCATTCATGCGGCGCACAATGTATATCAGAGTGTGGAGAAGAGGAAGGCGGGGCACAAGGCCGTGGCTGAGGGTGATATGACGCCGGAAGAGGCGCGCAAGGAGAAGGCAAAGGCGAGGATGCGCACGGCGGCTTCGATCGGTATCGCCGGCCTGGGAATCAAGGGCGCCATCTCTGGTAAGTGGATTCTACTGCAGCTCCTGGTATTCGACAAGTAAAAAATCCATGGCTAACTCGTAAATTCAGAATGGAAGGAAATGACTGAGATGAGAGAGGAATACCGCAAAGCACAAGTCGAGCGCGCAGAGCGCCACCAGAAACGCTGCGACCGCGCCGCAACCCGCTCGAATCAGGGCCGCGGCCGCCGCGCATCTCCTAACCACCGCATCGCCAATGCGCCGTACAAAGAGTCGTCGGAAATCTCAGCTACGGAGGGCCGGTATGGGCGTCAACCTCTCTATATCGACGATGACCCGTACGCGCCGTACGCGGAGGAGATGCCGCGGCCGCCGGGTTATGACTCGCGGGACTCGCGCAGGAGATGATGTGTGTGATACTACCGCTTTCGCTTTTTGGTAATGACCGTTACGACGTTACGAAATATTTACACTACACCGTTATTCTGCAAGTCAGAATGGAGTCGGGGACTCCCAGCAATGATACCCTAGCACACACAACACACGCATCATCTTCTACGCGCCGCCTTGCATCGCCAGCCAGCCTCTCACAGCGCCCTGCCTTGCCTGCCTTATATGATTACTTTCCTTCCTCTCCGTTACCGCGCGGCCAACTCTCTTTCTCCCATCTCGTGTATGGAGTTCGTGCGTTCTTAACCTTGTTATATGAATAAATCACTGATATTCCCAACCCGTGACAGCTCGACGCACTTGAGCGCAGAGCAGAGCCCGTATCTCAACGTCCTACAAAAAATCTCTGTGTCGATTCTGCTGCTGAGTGTTTTCTGATTTCCTCCCGAGTGTGCAAGTGACCTGCCCTTCGACGCAAGCTTGTACCCGCCCCGGCCCCCGCGAGATGGGGATGAGACGACATGCATGACGACTGCAGATACCCAACCTGAAACGCGACGAAACGCGGCGGATACCCTACGAAACGATGGTTTATTTTGTTGAGGGAGGGAGGGGGTGGAGGTTATGGGCTTATGGGCTTATGGGGGTTTCCTTATATTTAAATACGTTTTTTTATTATTTCCTTATTTGTTGTTATCTACGACTTTGTGGTTTTCCTTTTTATATTGAAGATGTTCAGGGATAAAATGGAACTTCAGAGTTCTGGGAAGGAAGATGGACTGGATGGATTGGAGATGGTTTAGGATGGTAATTCTTGATGCCTAATGATACTTTTATAACGAACGAGAGAAATGAATTTTTGCGTATATTCATTCAGATTATCAATTCCCCTGAGAATCACAAGATATTGCTTGCTTCATGGATAAAAAGATTAGCATATCATATGATTAACACACTCCAACTCCTTAAGCCTCTATACTATAAGAGGCACCACAACAAAGTTTCATCACCAATATTACTCCCTTCATCACGTAAATCAGTTCACTCCCCAACTCCCAACTCGCCCACATATCATCAATCACCCATCATCAGCAAAAACCACATCAAAGAACACAAAATCTCCAACAAAAAAAAATCTTAACTTTCTCATTCCCCCCCTTCCTTCCTACCATCCCACCATCCGACCCCCCTACCCACCCGCCAAATTTTTCAAAGCACGATATTTTTCTATAATTACAAGAGTACCAAACCAAAGCCGAAACCGAAACCAAACGCGACAAATAGAAGTCCCAAACTGAAGTAGTAGCTTATCATATCATCTCCCCCCT
>JPJZ01001566.1:0-22842 GCA_000750815.1 Pseudogymnoascus sp. VKM F-4516 (FW-969) | reverse complement strand
GTAGGGCTTAGAGGGGTCGGGGGGCGGGGCGCCGGGGACGCGGACTTGCGTTGCGGTTTCGACGGTTGTGGGGTTTGCTTTGAGGTGCTTGGCGACGAGGAGGTAGAGGTGGTGTTCTAATTACTGTCAGTCAAACCATCGTGGTGTGGCAGGATAGGGCATCCATACTGCTCTGCACATTCTTATTATCCCCCCCCTTAACCCGCACCTTCACTCTCCCCGGATTACTCCAATCCTTCGGATGCAGCTTCGTCGGCTCAAACAGCGTCTCAAGCCGTAACCGCCCACACGCATTCACAATCTCCCTCGCCATCGGGTTCTCAACCGCATTCTCGATGCCCACCCTCCTTCCCTCCGCACGGCTGCGGTTCTTGTCAAAGTACACGGGGTACAGACACTGGAAGTCGCGGTACTTTGCGTCGTCCGTCGTGGGCTGGAAGTTCGTTCCGTCTCCTGACGGAACCAGCGTCGGGTCTAGGAGCGATTGCTGCTGCTGCTGCGCTTGGGGGGGTGGTGCGCGGGGTTTGGCGACCTGTGTAGGTCTGAGGATCTCGCGCTCGTCGAAGTCGGAGTCGTCGAGCTCGGAGAGGCGGCCCTCGGAGGGGTCAGAGTCCGAGTCGGACACTTCTTCTATGCGTGCGTGCGACATATTTGGGGGAAGTGTGTTTAAGAGAGAGGAGGGGGGAGAGGAGTATGGAGTCGTGTATGGCGGATGGGGAGATCTGGGATCAGTGGGTTTGGTGGGGCTAAGCGACAGCCTGGAGTTTGAGGTTTGGGTATGACGAGGCTGCGCGAGGCTGAACAAAGTTGAAACACGGAAATGGGTCACGTGATGACCGTTCCCGTAGATTAGGTTGCCAGTGATGTATTTTGAGGAGCTCCAAGTGACGGGAAGTCGTGGCGATAAGGATTATTGCAATTGTACTGCCATTGTGGGATTTTATAGCATTTAGCAAAGTATAATAAAGATATATAGCCCCTTTCTCTTCGATATTTCCAGAATCTCGAATAATTGCCCCTAATGCTGCGTTGCGTCACCAATCAACAGGGGCCATATGTACTCGAGTACGTATATGTTGCAGCACGCAAACCCACCCCAGGCCCATAACTAACTCCCTTATCGCGCCCGGTTCAAATCCAAAAGCTCCCCTTCCAACGAAACACTCCAACTACATCCTTTTCCTTCTCTTTCACTCCTTAACCCCTTTAAAACATCGACGACTTCACACGGCCATCTCCCTACAGCCACCTAGCTACCGACTGCACTCCTTTTCCTAGAGTTTCAACAACATCCACGCCGATCCGAGTCGCCCGGACCGGAAAACGTCAGCCCTAAGAAGGGAAAAATCTACTCCTGAACACCCACCTCGAATCCCCTCACCCCCAAGACATCATGTCTAGCAACAAAGCCTCCCGCAAGAAGTCGCCCACGCGCAAGGGCTCCTCGCGCTCGCCCGCTCCAAAGGTGAGCGCCGAGCAGCCTCTCCTGAATGGCAACCGCGCCGCCGTGGCCAGCAAGGAGGAGCACCCCTACGAGAACATTTTTCTCTTCTGGCCCAACATCATCGGTAAGCCGCTCCCACATCCCATCTCCCATCTATATCATACCGCGCAGACACTGACAATGACCCCAGGCTACGTGCGCATCGTCCTCGCCCTTGGATCCCTCTACTACATGCCGCTTCACCCGCGCACCTGCACACTCATGTACAGCGTGTCCTGCCTCCTCGACGCACTCGACGGCTACGCCGCGCGCTACTTCAGCCAGTCGACCCGCTTCGGCGCCGTGCTCGACATGGTCACGGACCGCTGCACGACGGCGTGTCTGCTGGTTTTCCTCGCCTCCGCGTTCCCGCGCTGGTCTATCCTCTTCCAGGGCCTCATCTCCCTCGATCTCGCGAGCCACTATATGCACATGTACGCCACGCTGGTCATGGGCGGCTCGGGTGAGAGCCACAAGAAGGTTGATCGTAGCCGTAGCTACATCCTGAACTTGTACTACACGAACAAGGTACGCCTTTCCCCCCAAATCCACCACCTAAAAAGTCTCCCCCACTAACTCCCCTCCCCATCAGACGGTCCTCTTCCTCTTCTGCGCCCTCAACGAAATCTTCTTCATCGCCCTCTACCTCCTCTCCTTCTCGTCGCCCCTCCTCTCCCCCTCCCTCCTCCAAGTCAAAGACGACGCCTCCACCCCCGGCTCCCTCCAGCCCGGCAACCCCTCGCATCCCTCCGCCGCCTCGCTCTTCGCAAACCCCTGGTCCGCAGGCGCCCTCGAGCTCGCGCGCGCAAACAAACTCGATTCTTTCTGGCCCTGGGTCCTGGCTGGTGCTTCGTTCCCTGTTATGGCGGGGAAGCAGATCATCAATGTTGTGCAGCTTGTTAAGGCGAGTAGGTGGTTGGGTGAGGGGGATCGCGAGGAGAGGCGCATTAAGGGGTTGCCGAGGAAGAAATGAGTGGGTGAGTGGGTGAGCTGAGCTGAGCTGTTCTATCAAATTGAGATAGACGGCATGCGTCGGCGGCGCTCGATGAGAATCAAAGCAGAGGGTTTAGTTTGAACCTTCTCGAGGAGAAGTTGCGGAAGTGAGAGTGTACATCATAGGCTTTATGCCTCAGGGAAATTTAGAGACTACGGAGAAAGGGTCACGGGCATGGGCGGACGGCATCAACGGCTGTTCTGATTATCGGCGTTTGGCACGGAACGGCAACAGGGGACGACTATGGACGGCCACCCCCGAGAACGGAGAAAGAGGGGGTACAGTAATGACGCCAGTGTGTGTGTGTATAAGGCTCAATGGGAACGGCTGCAGTGGTTGTGGTGATGCGAGTCATGTTATCTGGCAGCACGCTTTTCCAAGGCCGTCTTTTTGGTGGGTGGTGGTGGTGGGGGTTTGTTTTCGGGATCGTACATATGCACCTAGTAATTCCTCGTAATGCACAATTAATTCTTCTTCTTACTGTATACTGCATGGTGTGCTGGCGGTCGGGAGGGCGTGTGTGACGTGAGGCGCGCGCGGGAAGGGATTTCAGCTTCTGTGGCACAGGGCCAGAGAGTTTTTGGGCGGTGAAGATTTTATTGTGTTCACTGCCTTGTACCAGCTTGTATTGTTCTTGAAATCCATAGCGTTTTTTGACATTTAACTAGCTAAGCTGTCTTTTTAATTACGAACTGTTGTTATCCCACACTGAGGAATGGGCATGTATATCGATCAAGTTTGGTCTTTGCTCCCTTCCAACCCGTCCTCTCGACATGAGAATAAATACCCTCCAGACCTCCATCAGATCTCCCCATTCAGCTCAAGATAGGCCCATAATCCCCAATTTGTGTTCCTCCATCCCAATATCCCGACCAATAAATCAAACATCTCTCGTGCCTCAGCACATATACTAAAAACTTAAAACTAAACTTAAACATCTCCCCCCCGCCTCATTGCTTGTTTGCTGTTTGCTGTATTGGTTGTGCAAACTCCCACACATAAGGGGCAAGGGAGCCTAATAATACTCCTTATCCCACTTCTTCGGGTGTCTAATGACCGTCCCCGGCGGATGTCCCTCTGCCCCAAACCTACACCCAAACGCAGCACACACCCCATCCTCGCCCTTCCCATTGCCCCCCACAGCCGCTAGATTCAGCCCAACGCTGGGACAATGGTGGCCATAGATGCAGTACTCGACATCGCAGTCCTGTCCGTTCACGCAGGGGTTCAGACGCGTCAGGTACGCGATGGCCTTCAGCTCCTCCTCGGAAGCCTTGTGCTTGTGCTCGAAGACGCATTCGTCGCCCTTGGGGCATGGGCCGCGGAGGTAGTGGTTGTTGCACAGCTTTGTGTTGCCCGCGCGGCGCTTGGTGCGCTCGAGGACTACGGCGGATATGGTGAGGGTTGGGTCGAGGCCGCGGTCGCCGGGCGTCCAGTCGTTGAGTTTGGGGTGCGGCGTTATGATATTGAGTGCCGCGGTGGAGGAGTTCGTGGTGCCGTTCTTGACGGCCACGGGGAACACCATGGGTGGTGGAGTTGTAAGGGGGATGCTTGTGACGCCGGCCCAGGTGCTCGGCGGCGTGGGGCTCTGCCCGCGCCCATTGCCTATGGGTTGCAGGGACAGCTGCTGGAATTGGCTAAAGGGGGAGTGGCGCTCGAGGAGCTTATCGTTGCGGAAGATATGGTCAAAGTTTAGGACGCGGGTGCCTGTGGCGGCGAGCTCGCGCACGATGGGTGTGCCTTCGATGATGGAGACGCGGCGCGTGGTCGATTCGTCGCGTAGGACTTCGTCGAGGAAGGGGGCGTAGCCGGCGTCGTGCGAGACGCCCAGGAGGATTTGTTTGCAGTTATGGTTTCGAATATTCCATCTTGTGGCCTCTGTAGAAAAATGGTTCGTCAACAAGTGTCACACGATCAAGCAGCATCATGGCGTGGGTGGGAAGCCTACCTCTAATCTTTGAATCCGCCCTCTCCTTGCCATGGCCAACATCAATAAAGTCAAACGAGGCCTTGCCCTGCGTAAAGCCTAACGTGAACTCGCGCAGATCCTCGCCATTATCCAGTACGCCAACCCGCTTCATAGCTTTAGCCAGGCCAGAGACATTCGCAAAGATTTTAGCTATAACTTCGACGTCGTCGGGTATATTGGGGCATTGTTCGAGCGCGGCATTTCGGAGGGCATTGGCTGCCTTTTTACCACCTTCGAGGCCTTGTCGTATATATTCTTCGTGGAACTGTTGAGGCGCGAGGTCAGTGTGGGATCATAGCTGAGACAAGAACGTGCAAACGGGGGTCCTTACAATGGTACCATCACCGTCAATTAACACAATTATGTAGGGATTTCGGTTCTGTTATTGTGAGCTAATGGCCGCGACCATAGAGGAAGTGTGAGCTGTAGAACCTTCAGAGATTCATTGTCCGTATTATATTGTCCCAGTTGTTGGCTTGTAGCAGTCAACTGTTGCTGCATCTCCCTACGACTACGTCTGGCATCGTCCAAGTCCAGATGGGCATCTTCTAGTTCTTTCAAAAGTCGTTGATTCTCGCCGCGGAGGTCGTTTTCGAGTTTATCAATGTAGACAAGGAGATCCTATGGGGTTGGGTGCCTTGTCAGCTTGGGCTCATCTGAGGGTCAATGTCAACGGGGGTGGAGTGGTTTGGCAACGAACCTTTATAAAAGTGACACTATCTTCTTTTTGGGCCTCAATAATGCGATATCGATCAAGGAACTGTGCCATTGCTAGGAGTATGGCTCGAGAAGGTCGAGCTCACTCCAGTTGAAGATTTGGTGAATTGGAGGTCGTTTGGAGAGAGCCACACCCTTGTCTTTATGGGACAACTTGCTCGACTATTTAAGATTTATTATGCACGGAATCTTGCAGTCAAACTGATGATCATTCAGGAAAAGATTAAAGAATTAAATAGGATATTCGGAGAGAGGGGGGCGAAGTAAATGTTTTGGTGTTAACAGGCAGTTAAAGTTTTGGTTGTTGACGGCACCAACTTTTGGGTTTTGGTTGTTAACGGCAGCGACTTTTGCTGATACTTAAAGTGACTTGGTGTTCACCTACCACCTACCACCTACCACTGATCGTTTATCTCCACGTTAAGCTTGTCCAAACCGCTGGTGACACGGATAAGACGACCCCAAGCAAACAGGGATACGGGCGTCAACGGTTGGCTGTTCTTTGGACCCTTACACATCCTAGTTTAAAACATGGAAAATCACTCTACGGTATTCTGATTTACTACTTGATGTTCTTTGTTCGTTGTTTCTTTATATACTTTTTAATATTAATCTCATACCTTTGGCCGTCACGCAGGGAATCTGCAAACAAAAAAAATCCCGATAGGAAGGTCTCTTATCAGGCACAATCAGCAGCAGCCAGCCGTTCCCCGTTTGGGAACATCAACTCCAACGACACCCAACAGACCCGTACCAACATAGCCCTTTAGCAACAACGGAAACCGCCATTCTCTTCATCTCCGTGCTTACTGAAGACCGTAATCCGTACATCTCCACCGCCCCAAGCCAAGCTTGTGCCAACAAAAAGGTGGCGCGGTAAACCATTTCCCGCTGACACAAAAAAAAAATACGCGCCAGCTACAGTACTTCGCGCTGTGTATTAATATCCCCCCGTTTCACACCCCGCATCCCTGCCTAAACAAACATACTAAAGTCAGTCATGTGCACAACCAAACCTCCAAAATGATAGATCAGCTTCAAAAACTCAAGGAGTGGGGATTCTGCTGGTTTTAGTTTGGAACCCTTTTTCGTGGTGTGGGAAGTCAAGTCAGCAGCGTTTAAAGTTATTACCCCAGGTTTCTAAAATTAACCACGCACAAGCGGCTATGGTATCATCGAAGTATTAAAGTGAACATCCATGATATTTTTTTTTATAGGTTTTGCAAGTTTTGCAAGTCTGAGAGTATACAGTATCAAAATCGACATAGAAACCAAAAGCATATATATCAAACCTAGATCCAACCAACCATAGCCGCCCTCCCGGCCCCAACCATATGTATTATATAACTCCCACAAATTAACCCACAACCAACCCAACACACTCTCTCTACTCACAGCCCACCCCCAATGGCCGCAGCAGGGTGGCTAGCAGGCGGGTCCTTGTGCAGCACGTGGTGGCCAGCGCGCTCAGCAATCTTGGTCGTGCCATGGCGCGACACTCCATTGCTACCCTGACCCGCATTGGGAGCGTACTCTTCGTTGCCAAAGGCAGCCTCATCAGGATTCTGCGTGCCCGCGCCGCTGTAGCCTTCGTTGCCATAGGCGGCGTTGCTGGCCTGAGTCTCCTTGCCGCCATAGGCAGCGGTAGACTCAGCTCCATTGCCGTAGGTTTCGTAGGCAGGCGACTTGCCAGTCTGTGCCGGACTACTATAGTCGTTCTGGAGAGAGCTGCCGCCCTGTGAATCATTCCTGTAGCCACCATAATCGGCATCGCGAGCCTGTGCGTCGCTACCGGCATAGGCGGTGCTGTTATTATCCTTGTGGCCGTGGGACTTGTGGTTGGTCTTTGTCTCCTTCGTCTCCTTGGTGTGGTTGGTGGTCTTATGGCTGGTCTCCTGCGCCTTCGAGCTGCGTGGGCTGACTTGGTCATAGAGACCAGTATCATTTGGTGCTCCCTTGTCTTGAGCGCTGTGCAAGTTGTAGTCCGAGGCTACTCCCTCATTCGCTTGTGAACCACGCATTCCATGAGCAGCCAGTCCTCCAGCAGCGGCTCCAGCGGCAATGGCGCCGCCGGTTGTTGCCGCCCCATGAGAACCAGACTTTTGACCAGTTGTCGCAGCACCTTCGTTAGGATAAGACTCGTCGATGCCAGTGCCATATGCTGCCTGGTTGGCGGTACCAGTGCTTCCATATGCTGCACGGTCGGCTGTGCCAGCACCTCCATAAGCTGCCTGGTTGGCCGCGGTACCAGTGCTCGCTGCACCAGCACCGCCATACGCACCCTGGGTACCCGCACCACTGTCACCATACCCCCTATCCATAACCTCCCTCTCCGTCGACTTAGCCCAAGCAGACGAATCCGCATTACCCGCCTCCGCCCCCTTCAGCGGCGCACCATTAGGCGCCACGAGCCCTCCCGTGAACGCCGGCGCATCAGCCGTACTAGGCATGCGATCGCGGTAGGCAGAGTTACCAGGCTCGCCGTGGCCACCAGGGCCGCCCGCAACTGACCCAGCTACTGGCGCCTGCTGTCCTGCGTATCCCCCTGCGGCGCCAGCGGCAGAGCCGAGGGGTGCTTGGCCGCTGCGGTCGGTGTATGGTTGGCACGCTGGGTCGGAGAGGCGCTTCTCGTCCTTGCTGTGTCTTTTCTTGTCTTTGTCTTTGCCTAGGTCTGGAGGGGATGGTTAGTTCTTGCTGCTTTGAAATGGGATGTGGATGAACTTACGAAGGAATCCTAGGATGCTAGAGCGGCGGCTGGGCTTCTCCTCCTTGGTGGTGGATTTGGACACAATCTGTTCAGGCTGTGCAGATTGCTTGGTGGTATAAGCCTGATCTGCTACAGCTGGCTGGTTGCCATAAGCTTGGCCTGTTGTGGAAGGCTGGGTCGCATAGGCTTCATCAGCTGTAGATGGTCGAGCCGCACCGCTGGGCGCACCGGCTTCGTTCCTGCGAAGAGCCGCGGCCTCAGAAGCGCTGATTCCAGCAGCGGCCATAGGCAAACCGTAGCGGGGATCCTTCACTCCCCTACCATAGTCATTTCCAGGAGGAACATCGATATCACCATACTTCGCCGTTGTGGGCTGCTGGGCTGCCTTGGTTTGAGCTGGAGCTGCGTATGCGGACTCATCTCTTTGAGCTGCGGCAGACTTGGACGCCTTCTTGGTCGTAGATTTATCAGTCTTATCGGCCTTGTGGTGGGGTGTAACAGCCTCCTTAATCTTCTCGGTTGTAGACGTGTGCTTCTCGGTTGTAGATGGGTGAGACTTGTATATAGGGTCGTCGGCGTTGTGGACCCTAGACGTCTTGTATGCAGGGTCCTCGGTGTGAGGGTGTGCCTTGTCTGCCTTCGTGCCCTCGAAGCCTGCATCTGCAACGCCAGCACCAACTAAGCCAGCGCCTGCAGCGCCTGCGGCGGTATATGCTCCAGCATGGCTCTTCTTTCCTTCATCACCACTAAGGGCGCGGGTAGCCTCAGACTTCGTAGTTGCAACCTGAGGTTGTCCCTGGGCTCCATAGCTGCCTCGCTCATAGGCGCCCGAGCCAGCCGGGGCCTTGTACGGAACACCAGCAGGCAATTTGCTAGAGTACCCTAGCCCATAATTCTCATCCGCCGCCGGGTCAGTATACTTCTTTCCATCGGCTGTCGTAACGCTCGCCACGCGCGATTCTCTTGAATGAAATCTGTCAGCTTCATATGCGCCGCCGCCGCCGGGGGTGTGTTCATACGCGTTCTCGGACGGTGATGCGCCGCCCTGTCCATAGTTGGGATCGATTATGCTCGCGAGGCGAGTTCGGTATTGGCCGGATGCTGTGCGCTCCACCGTGTGGTGGCCGGATACTGTTCTGCCCACGATTTCACCTTGGGGTGAGTCAGTGTTGCTAGATTGTGCGTGGTGAGCGACGCCTGCTGCACCTGCTGCGCCTGCGACTCCGAGGCCAGCAGCTGCAGCTCCCTTGCCGCCATGGCTAGTTGCAACCTCGGGCTCATAGCCCTGTGTAGTCCTAGTAGTGTCGGTAGTCCCATAAGCATCCGTCGGCTCATAACCAGACGTGTCATAAGCCCCGGGTACGTGCTGGTACCCTGTAGTCTCGGATTTCTTATGGTGCGCTAAGCCAGCTGCTCCAGCTGCGCCTGCGCCTGCGACACCAAGGCCAGCAGCGGCGGCTCCCTTGCCGCCGTGACCAGTAGTATCCTCATAGCCCTGTGTAGTTCTAGCAGTATCCGTCGGCGCATAACCAGCGGCACGAGTAGTATCCGTCGGCGCAACCCCTGCGGCATAGGCGCCGGGTTGACCCTGGGTTTGAGCCTGGCGTGCTGCCGCTGCCCTGGACTCCTCCGAGCCCTCTCCAAGCCGAGGATCAACAGTTTGCTGTGTGTAAGGGTTGCGGCTCTCCTTGTGCTCGCCAGATTTTGTTCTCTGATGCTTCTCTTTCTTGGTCGTCTTCTCCCCATTATAAAGCGCCCCGCTCTCCTTTGTAGATTGTTCCTTCGCTATCTTGGCTTTCGCAGCTCTCTCTTTCTCAGCTTGCGCATATTCATCCTCCGTCTTACCGTACTCCTGTGCAGTTGAGGGCTGGCTGGGAATGGAGTCCCTCTCTCTGTTGTAGACTTGGTTTTGTCCACCAGTCCCAGCGGCCCCGCCATAATAGCCACCACCACTTGTCGACCCTGGGGCCTCACGACCAGTGTGCTGATATTGGCCGCCGCCACCAGACCCGTACAAGATCTCATCCTCGACATGCTTGCCGGGACTCCTGGAAAACGCATTAGACGGCGCAGAACAGTAAGAAATGGGGGATTGGGATCATTCATACAAGATGCTCTTGATTTTTTCCATGATTGATACCGTTTCAGATGCTTTTGGGGGTGTCAAGGATGTTGGAAAGGAAATAAGAAAGGCCAGGGGTCGTGGGAGAGGGGGATGATAATATTGGAAAGGATGGCAATAAATGGTAAGGGTAAGAGAGAGCAGCTAGTTATTCATCACCTGGTGGACTACGTAACCAAGAGAATGCAAGTGAAGCCTTACCAAGGGAATGTCTCACATATCCAGATTCCAAGCAGGAATGATGATGCATTGATCGCGTCAGTGGATCTCCACCATCCGGTAGATTCCCCTCGATTCCCCTATATCCCCTACCTTTAGCACACCATTTAGCACAGCTTTAGCCAGTTCCAGCATATCCAGCGTATCCAGGATCCAATGGTTTCCAATGGGATGGTCCGGATCCAGTATTTTGTTAGAGTAAGCTAGGCACGTTCCCATCCAAGATTTCAGGGCGAGCTGAGACCAGGGAAGATAGCTTTTGAAGGGCGGTGGGCTGTGCTGTATGGTGGACTTGCGATTCCTGGTGGACAGGACGGGCTGAACTTTTCGATTGTAGACGTCATACCCCCCTCCTTCTGTTTCTGTTCTGGGTCTGCTCGCAGCAAGTATTCTGCCACCGCCTTGATTCTTGGAATAGGTCTGCTTATATAAGCATGTTGTGCCCTGGCCTGGAAGATCACGTGCACAGGCACAACGGAGATAGGTCCGTCCAACAGAAGTGGAAAGCAACGAGTCTCCATAATATCATAGAATAGACGTTCCAGAATCCAGTATGAAGCACGGATTGATATTAAAATTCGATCTACAAAGTCATAAGCACCACAATCTTCTCTCTACCATGTACGTACCGCTCTGCGCAAATCATAGGAATCGCTTCTTTTCCTCCCTGGGTTGTTGAAGCCCGTGATAAGA
This sequence comes from Pseudogymnoascus sp. VKM F-4516 (FW-969), assembly GCA_000750815.1. Classification (NCBI taxonomy): domain Eukaryota; kingdom Fungi; phylum Ascomycota; class Leotiomycetes; order Thelebolales; family Thelebolaceae; genus Pseudogymnoascus; species Pseudogymnoascus sp. VKM F-4516 (FW-969). Next base: position 11,938 of record JPJZ01001566.1, on the reverse strand, counting down.
ACGCCAAACGCTGGACGTACAAGTTGATATCTCTCGCCCCTCTGCCCATTAAAACGCCGCGAAATCATCATGCAGCTCTGTAGCCATACATCCTCCTCGTGCGAAGCATCTATGCCGCTCTTTCATCTCTCTCATCTCTGTGTAGCCCGTCTCGTTTCCATCTGCAAACAAGGTCCAAGTATCTACTCTTCCTGCGCCCATCGCCTCTCCCGCAGCGGCATCTCCTCTCCCTTCTTCTCCCTCGTCCCTTCAGTCTCTCCCCTCCAGGCGTAGTACTCCCCCAGCCTCACCTCAGCGTACGATGCGTAGTCGAAATCAATCTGTGAGATGACCGACTGGATGATAGCCCAGATACCCCAGTACAACCCGGGAACACCACGGAACAGGTCCACGTTCTCAAATAGCGCCTGCGCCTCGGTCTCCAACTCCTCGCTAGTCTTGACGACATTGAGGTGCGAAAAGTAGCTCGCGACGTACTCGCGGATGAAATCGCGACGCTGCGACCGCGTCGGCAAGACGCTGAAGTCGCAGTCGAATCCTCCCCACTCGGCGAAGTGGTTCGCGATATCGAAAGCCGCCGGCGACGGAACCGCATACTCGTAGTCGATAAACGACACCGACGTAACCGGCGCCTTCGCCGCCGCCCCATTCGCCTCCCCCTTCTCCGTAGTAGGCTCAACAATCACATTCCCACTCAGCAAATCGCAATGCGCAAAGACAAGGCTATTCTTGCCCAACCCCGGCCTATCGCTCAACTCCTTAATCGTACGGACCAACTCCGCCTGCAACTCCGCCTGGCGCGCCCTCTGCGCCTCCGTCGCAGTCGGCAGTGCATAAATCCACTTCTGCGTCACCGTCCACACATTCGGCGCCACCTTCCCCGGCGCCACCCCATCAATCTTGCGCTGCACCTCCGGATCCCTTCGCTCAGTCGGCACCATCGCCTCCATCGCCTCACTCGCCACCTCCTCCACCGGCACGCGCGTGTTCGGCAGACACGGCACAACAGCATGCCACTGCGCCAGACGCCTCGCAACAGCCGTGTACACGTCCCTGCTGCGCAGGTCGCCCGGCGCAGTCACAGACCCGGAGATGTACCGGTAGACCATGCCGTTGTTGAAGCGGGCGAGCAGCTGCGGCGCGAGCCCGTGGCCCATCAGCAGCTCGTGGTTCTGCGTCTCGCGCTCGCGGTCGATGATGAGGTCTGTGCCTTTGCCGTAGGCGCGGAGGAGGACGGCGCTGTCGTCGATCTCTTGCTTGGAGAGGCCGGGGCGCACGTTCATGGCTTTAAGGAGCGTGTTGGTGATGCCGTCGGTGAAGCGGACGAACTCGATTTTGCCGTCGGTCTTCTCCCAGTCGGGGAAGACGGAGAGGATGAGGCGGAGGGCGGAGGACTGGGAGTCGGAGGGCGAGTAGGTGAGGGGGATGAAGCGCACCGTCGAGGTGCTGTGCTTGCGGGACACCATGGTGGGGTGTGGGTAGTCCGGTGCGCGGACGTCGAGGGGCGGTTTTGAGGAGTCTAATATATACAGTCGACGAGTATAAGAGTCTGTAGTCTTACGAAGAAGTGTCAGTAAACTTCACAACCGATAGCCAGCCAAGGTAGCGTGCAACCTGGGAGGTTGGACGTCGGGGATTGCCAAGGTAAGGAGTATACGTACACGCCTCTCTCACAAGCTCGTTTCACTCAGATAGGTTTAAGTGGAATCTTCTTATCTCTCTCTGTCTCTCTCTCTTCGCTCCTTATGTAGGATAATATGTAGGTATGTAAATATATAGAAACAATCGAGACGGAAAATATAGGAAGCCGAGGGAGCGAAAGTGTACTTTATAGGTGTAAGTTGTTATCGTAGAAACCCCCACAAAGCAATATACCAGACAAGTTTACGTTCCCTTTTCCAGTCGACAAATAATGTCGCGTGCCCCCCTCACCGTTCATTGTCGCTAACGCTCTTTAGCGGGGTTGAGTTCGCCTTATTTAGGCATGGCGCCGAGAAGATTAGCCCGTTAAATCCGATTAAATGCTAGCGAGAACTTTGTTATTCGAGGCACGGCCAGAGGCTAGAACAAGCACGTGAGAGTTACGAGTGTGTACAGTAGTATTGTGCAATTTCGATCTTTTTTTTTTATCGATTTTAAACAAATTTCTGCTGCAACTGGTGGTATTGTTACATGTTATCCCTTTTTGTCCGCGCTAAATAGTTTCATACATGTTTCTCCCTTCTTGTCTCCAACAAATCAACAAACTAGTACCTGAAGTTGACCTTGCTGGTCCTCCTCTCGCGGATCCAGTCCCTCTCCTTCACCACATCCACCTTCGGTAGGGCTGTCCCCGCCCGGCTCCAAAGCCGCGAGCTCTCCAACGCCGGAAGGTCTTCCGAACCACTAGCCCCAGCACTCTTGGATTTCCGACCCGTAGCAGGAGATGGCGAGCTGACCGGCTCGTCAAAAAACGTAGTTGGTGCTGAACGCTGTACCGGAGCACGTGTTGAGGGCTCCCAAAGACCCTTAGAGGAGGAAACGGGCTTGGGTTGAGCTGGAGCCGGCGGCGTCCATAGCCCGTTTGTGAGAGGGACCGATGCCGGCAGGACCGGTGACTCTGAGGCGGATTCGTGTATCCAGCTACGCACTGTAGCAGTGGCCACGGGCTCAGTGGCCGACCAGAGAGATGTAGAATTGAGTTTTGGCAGCTCCGTATAAATCTTTGCCGCTGGCTTCTTGAATGCTGGGCTAATGGTGGGAGTAAGACTCATTACCATCTTTGGATTTTGTTGTTCTCGTTGAGGGCCGCGAGGCTGCCAAAGTTCTGTAGACGAAGAAGAAGAAGTGGGGCTGGATTGGGGTGCGGGAGGCGCCCACATGATGGGAAGAGATTGAGTCACAACTAACTTAACCTGGGAATCCGGGGAAGCTTCGTGTAGCCAGCTACGAACAGTACTGCTGGTAGCCACCGGCTCTGTCACCGACCACAGGTTCGTAGAATCGAGTTTTGGCAACTCTGTAGATATCTTTACCGATGACCTCTTGAATGCTGGTTCAGCAACGGGAGTAATACTCGCCACCTTATTTGCACCTTGTGATTTTTTAACAGACCAGAGCGATGAGGACTTCTCAGAAGGCTTCATAAGAGAAATTGCAGTGGACCAAAGGCTCCTCTTGGTTGGGCTTTGAGCCGGCTTGACGGGCCTTTGTGCTGATGCTTGCAAAGCCTCCTCAAGCGCACTCGCCCACATTTCCTTTGTAGCACCGAGTTTCTTAGACGGGGTGGCAGATGCTTTGAGGGCATCTTCCAAAGCAGCGTCCCATTCTGCTGGTGTGGCTGCGTGATTTGCCCTTGAACGTGGCTTTGTTTTCTTTGCTACTTTCACCGGCACTGATTCCACTAGCATGAATGGCACATCCATAGCACTTCGGTCGCTCTGGAGGCTGGAAGCCTTTGTGCTCATAGTCTTCACCGAGTACTCGTCAGATTCAGTTGCGATTCCTGGAGAAGTATTCCCTGAAGAAGTGCCAACGGAAGGACTTGTAGGGCGAACAGTTGACTCAGAGATCCAGTCGAATGTGAAAACGGAAGCGCGACGGCTATCAGACCAAAGCTTGGTCGAGGAGATTATTGGCAGGGGTGCCGTGTTTGGACGGGGTTTGCTGAACATGGCGATTGCTGCAGGCTCTTGGGTGGTAACTTCTCTGACCTCAGAGGCGTTGAGTACAAAGAGTCCAGTCGACACAGCAGCTGCCTTAGCCTTGGGTGGTGTCCAAAGGTAAGACTTCGTTTTGGGAGCGGGTGCCTTTAGAGCCTTCTTCGCTTTGAATGCGGCGGTGTCTCTTGGACCACTTGGTAGGTGCGACTTTCCATTCCACCAAGCAGCCTTGTCATTGGGAATAATGTCGGTTACGCTTCCTTCTGGCTCCACCATAGCAGCAGGAGGAATCGGCCAATGCATCTGGGGGCTTGCAAGAGGGGATAGAGCAAGAGCCTCTGGGTCACTATCCATAGGACTCTTTGGGTTCGGGCTCTTTGGATTCGGGCTCAGCGGCATGATGGGCATAAACCTAACAACCGCTGGTCTACCAGCGGGTGCAACCTCGTCGTCAGAGTCGTCGTAGTCCTCAATGATTCTAATCTGCGGAAGCAGACTATGCCTGCTCGGGACGTCCGACGAATCTAGAAGATTGGCGATTTCCCAGAGGGTAGAGTCATCGAATCCATCGTCGCTGACCTCATCGCTGGGAGACTCGGCGTCGATGGAGGTTGAGTCAGATTGATAGTCTTGGTCGTCGTAGTCATCAAAGAAGGACGATGAGTATTCCTCGTTGAAGTCGTTGGATCCAACGGTGTTTGGGACCATAAGGCGGGGAAGGTTAGATATAGTAGGCAGGGCGGGCTGGTACACCGCCTGGTCGGACTTTTCGCCCCATGGGAATTGGAATATGCCTAAAGTATCCCTTTTGTGTGGTAGTGGGCTAGGGCTTTCGACTAAGGTCACGAGGCCATTGTTAGCATGTAAATTATTAAGAGGTTGTCTATCTAAAGGAATTAAGTACTTACCAATATCCGGTAAAAATGTCACCGCTCTAGATTTCCTGACGGGCTTCTGCGTCTTTGGGCGGGTTACAATACTCGCCGGGCGAGTGTTTTTAGAGCGCCATAGTCCAGTTGTCGGGCGAGTACGGGTAGGAGTCGGCTTAAACCACATGTGCACGCTTTCAAGATGAAGAGGTTCGATGGTTCGTCGCTGAGCAGGTCTAACACCAAGGGCGGCAGGCTCAGGCGAGCATGGGCAAACCTGAATGGACTCCTGAGGTAGAGTCCACAAGAGGCCAACAACCTCAACGGCCTTTGGAGGGCAAGGTTTCCAGAGCTGCGCTGGCTTGGCCGTACGTTGATTCGGACATGGGATAGCAACCACGGCACAGCCACCGGCACCTACTGCTCTAATGGAAGCTTGCTTTGCGGTGACAACCTTCGAGGTCGAGAGCGAATTCAAGAATGACGGCGCATTGCTAGCATATGACTTTTGTGCCTCCTCCAACTTGTCTTTCCACAGCCCCGGCTTCGCAATCTCCCCATTGCGCGTGCTTGTGACAGTGACGATGTTCTGAGTAGCCTCCACAATACTCCTAACCCGAGCTTTTCTCGCTTCTTTGATGGAGACGGTGTTGATAGATGATGCGATAGACGCCACAGAGTTGCGCCTCGTAGTCCAGGGAGTGAAATCTTCGGAGCCTTTAGAGGCGCGATCAATGTTTTCGTGGAGCTCTTGCCATCTGTTCTCCTGCTCGCCAACCTCCTTCTCCATCTCAGCCAGGAGGTCATCTCGCTGGTCCTGGGTAGAGTCCCCAAGGCTAGACGACCTATCACGGATGAAAGGTAGCATATCAGGCTCCTCGAGCTGCTTTAACTGAGCTTGAATTTCTTCCAGGGCACGCTTAGGCGTATCAATCACTACAGCTGGTACTGGCAGTGGCTTCTGAGCAAGCGAGAGCTTGTTCTTTGCTGTTCGCAGAATCAGGGGCGCAGGTGGTATAGACTTAGAACGAGAGTGATTTCGTCTATTCGAGAAAGCCGGGATTTCGTCGCCGATGCGAGTGTGCCATGTGCCGATAGTGGGGGAAGTGATACTTTCGCTTCCAAAGGTCTGTTGTGAATCGTGCAGGAATGAGGTCGTGCCGGCCCTGCTTATAGGAGCCTCAGTAGGGTCATAGCCCATCATTATCGACATAAATTTGTGGTCTTTAAGCAGTGAATCGGCGGTGCTCGACGACGAATCACGTTGAGCAGTGTACCTCTTTGGGATAACAGGCAGAGGCTCATGCTTCCACTCGGAATTTCTAGTCACGATTCCGTCGTCAGAACTATCAGTCGTTTCCGTAAACGAAGAGTACATCTTTTGAGGCGGAATATTGGACTTTCTGATTTGAACAACATCATTGCCGATATCAGGAACATTCGCGTTAAGGGTGCTTCGATATGTATCTCGCTGTATGAGTTTCCGTGTGTGCTTTATAGGGGAAAGGTTCCCCTGCTTTTCGACAGGTAAAATGGAAATTATTGTTGATCTTCTTGATGATCTACGGCTAGCGATCTCGTCCTTGCTGATGACTTCGGGTGCTTCGGTGCTAGACGACACACTGCTAGGTAGCGACGGAACAGACGATCGACGTTGAGATTTGAAAGTACCAACTGGAGGCATCGGGAAGAGCATGGAAACCTTCTCGTCATTTGTCATGTTGTGAATATGATCCTTCAGCAATCCACGCATCTGAGCAAGATTTGCAGGTGGTGCTGGTACCGGTGGCTCCACTGGGCTTATGATGCGGGGAGCTCTCAGCACAGATGAGCTAGATCTGTTCCGTCTGTGATTTGGTGAAGGCTCACTTGCAAAGAACACACCCTCCGAGTCTCTAGTCTTCTTCACATATGGGCGCGCCCGGTGCAGGATGGAAGGTTTTGCGGTGAGCCCAACGGATTTCGACCTGTCGACCGGCGCCTTAGGCTTCTTTGAAAAATTCGGCACCTCATTGATGATTGAGTCAACCAGTCCCGGATCATCGTAGACGATGTCCTTCATGAACATGATCGTTTGCCGCTTTTCAGGCGTGGGCTGAAAATTCTTCACCTTTGGATTTGACGGCAAAGTGTTGGCTATGGCAGGCTTGTAGTACTGCCTCTTCTCATCGATATCAAACCCATTCAGCTGTCGTGGAGATCTCCTTCGAACGTCTTTGTGGCCAGGGGAAAGGTTTGAAGAACTGGAGCTTCCATTCGAGCTCACGGAGCTCTGAGAAGCCTGGTATTTCAAGTCCTTATAGTTTCCAGAGGGCTTCTTGCGGACAGTACTGATACTCCTCTTCAAAGATTCAGAGGGATCTAAACCGGTGGGTGGTGCAGGAGCGGGGCGAGTGGCCACAAGCAGCCGTCGATTGACCGCTTCATCACGCCGAGCTCGTTCGTTAGCTGCAGCCGTAGCAAGATCTACGGTCTGAATTCTCGAGAAGGGGGCGCTGGAAGACTCCTCTGAGTTGATCAATATAGGCTGGGAAATAGCAAGTTTCCTCGAGCCAGATTGTGCTGTTTGTTTGGAACGGCCGAAGAATGATCGCTTCTGTTTGGTGTCCGGGTCCTCGCCATCCCAAATTGGTCTGGATCTTTGAATCGAGGGAATGAGAGGAAGTGGCGCTGATATGGTAGTAGTTGAGCCGCCCATAATCGTAGTAGAAGTCCCTAGCATGCCTACTTCGGAGGGATCGCCTGCTGGCATGCCTCCAGTAGCAATCTCGACAGATCGAGTATTGACCATTATGTTCCCGAAATTTGTCTGCGGCCCATCATCGCGGTAGCTTTGTAATTGTGGCGAATCGTTGGGGGTGTTTGATGGGTTCACAACGAACAGTCGTCCGTTGGTGGCCATTCTAGTAGTATACCTCGGGGAGCCATCGCCAGTACTGGACGAGTTGTACCGTGGTCGCGGTGGTGCCATGAACGGGGACTGCGATTCAGGAGTCCCGACCTCTGCTTCGCGTGGCGATAGCAATGCTTCGGACCATATGGCTACGACAGTTATGAGGATACCAAGACCAGTGGCGGGAATGGCAGTGCGTAGCAGTAGTATTATTGAAGCAAGTCCAAGGTGCAGAGTCACACTCGTCCCAGTCCAAATAGCAAATCCAGCCGTGAAGAGCGCGAGCGCCTTGCCCTGCTCCTTGTTCGATGTCGATTGTATGTTGCTGCTGCTGCTTCCCAAGAATCCCAGAGTGAAGAGTCGGATCGCTACGACCCCAATGATGACCGTATCCAAACCAATGACGAGAATCGATACTGGCAATGCGGCAGATCGTGGAATGCACAACGGTACAAATTGTGCCCTTGTAAACACAACAAAAACGATACCACTAACCGCCCTCGCCCCAATTAGAGCCCCTAGACCATATCTCTCGGCCGGCGACTTCAACACGTGTGCAACAGTCCAGAGAAGAAAAGCTCCGCTCAGTGTTCGTGCAGCTTGGTCGAAGAAGGTCGATGTTGCGATAGTGCCTTGACAAACGTTCGAGTTCCCCGAGGGTATCAAGAAATTAAGAAATCCAATCTGCGCCCAAAGAGCAGAGGATAGAATGAAAGTTATGAGGACCAGCCTCCGACGGTCTTGGAATATAGTTGAGCCATGACCGCTAAGATAGATAACAAAAGAAGAAACTGCGGTCTGCAATAGTATACCACTAGATGATGGTTAGTAGTCGAGAGACGAGCCCAGTATGGAGATACCAACAAGGAAAATGCAGCAGACAATGTCTGAATGGTGTCCGAGATAGCCATTACTACGCCGCTGACTGAAAGGAAGAACAAGAGAGCAAAAGAGAATAAAGGCCCAGTCTATGGGTAGCAAGAATGTAAAGCGTCTCAACTGGCATGTCGCGTGCTACAACCGCGCAGCCATGATCGATGAGCGCCGGCGTCAACAAAGAACGACGATGAGATGAGGATTCCAGATGAGAGAAACTTGAGATGTGACGGGACTAGAATAGAGGAGGATCTAGAGGTCTGAGAGGAGGCAGTAGCTTCAACATGCTCGGAACTTGGCTTCTCCACACAAGACTATGATACATGGTGGCTTACCAGGCCTAGCCATGACAAATTTCACTCACTGGGGGAACCTGGCGGCGGGCCATGAAGGCTGGACCAAGAGACAATTGGTAGGTTACGGAATAGAGGCTCAGACATGAGATGCGCCCAAACTGTGCGAGAGGGGCGATCCCTGGTGTCTCTCACGGACCGGAACGAAGTTCGCATGATGTTTTTGATGTTTTCTAGAGTAACGCGGCCCTGGTATTGGGTGTATATTGGTGGTGGCGGATATGTCATGTTTCGAAATCATGTCCCCAACGCCGTGGGTTTCGCATTTGGCAAGGGACGAGACGGAGCCAAGAAGCCAAGTGACTTTGGTGGTCGCAGCTTTCTATAAGGAGTAAGAGTAGTATCGCAACGGCACGATGAAATGACATTGGAGAGCACAACGGTAGAGTTGAGATTGAGCGTAGCTATCAATATACTCATAGCAGCAGTAGTTGAAGGTTAATACTGTTGAAACAGCTGTGGAAGGTGAGGTCTCGGAGTATGTCGTTGTGTTTGGAGAGGGTGTGCTTCACGTGACTCGAACTACATCTGCCGAGTCATTGAGTTGTATATGGCACGTGACATAGACTGCATATGCTCGGTCGTTACAAGTTACACGGTATATTTTCACGTGATTCTAGTCAGGAACAGGAGGTAAGGGCTCGCTTCATACTGTAACCCGTACCCGTACTCGCACCCCGAACCGAACTCTTTACTTACAATCCCATATCAACATCTATAATGGCATCCGTTTGAACAACAGACAAGACAATAATTGTTTTACTATTTACTATTTAAATATTTTAAATATTTTACTACAGTATTTCACAGGAAGCGTTCATATCTGATACATAACTGATGCAACATTCTGTGGAGGCTACTACATCTTCCTCTAACTCTATCCATTACCCCATACATACTATTGCAGCGTCTATCGTTTATCGTACAACAGTTGCATAACTATTAGATTGAATTTACGCCCAGCTTATATGGGAATCTGGAAAAGACGTGGAGATACGTGGCAGCGGAGTATTTATCTGACCTAACATTGTCTTAGGTTCAGTCAGTTATGTCTGTCTCGGCTGGAATCGTGCAGAAGCAGTGGACTAACTATTATCTAACTATACATAGGGCTCAAGTACCATAGTTATACCAAAGTATATACCTGCAGCAAAGCAGCAGCCAAACAGATTGTTGCTATATGATTTTCCATCTCCACTGTGGCGGTATATACAGCCGAAAGGGGCAAAAGAGAGGGAAATCTTAAAAATCCCACATGTTGGGTGTGGAGATGGGCGCGCTCAGATGTGCGTATTCTGTGATTAGTCATCCGCATAACATCGCTGCGACTTCTCCCGTCCCGTGTTCTAGTGCTGCAGTACAGGGAAATCCTTCGCTACAGTCACTCACAGTACTCACCAGTACTACAACAACACTACTACTACGGTCACCACCTAACTCCCCAGTACTAACTCCATACATACTACCACAATCAGCCTTCCTGCGGCAACAGATCCCGCTTCCGCCCCTCCACCCTCTCGTGGGTTTTCCAATTCGGCCTGAGACAACTGAAAACAGGTATTCGACCCTCGACACAACAAATCCCTTCCTCTACCCGCTTGAACACTTCCCCGACAAGCGATGATATCGAGCCTGCTTTGCCGTTCTTACCCCGGATTCTAATCGCTTGCGCCTTATCAGCATACTTTCGCATATCATCGCCGAAAATCACAGGTGCACAGAGTCGGAAGGGCCGCGTTGAATCGGCGAGATGGCGGGAATGATGCCCGATCAACCATTTCCTGAATACCAGACCGGCCCAGACTTGTCGCCCTCCCTCGACGGAATGTTGAATCTCGAGGTCGAGCCTATGTTCCAGGAGTTCTGGGATATCCAGGATACCCCACCATTCAGCCAAGAAGGACTCGAGCAAGCGCCGCCATTGCCATGGAATGGCCCTCCGATGAGCCTGGGCGCGCCAATGCAGCCCAACCTTGAGTCAGTTCAGCCGCCAGCTATGGGGTCTTTATCATTAGCGCAGCAGGAGCTACTGCGTAGTATCGCGATGCCGGCTCATCTCCAATATCCTAGCGCGCAACATCAACAAGGCAGCCCTCAGTCGGCCACCAGCCGGCGTCAAAGCGGTTCGGGAACAATGTCGTCGCCAGATCACCAGGCGCGTGCGAGAAAACGAAAGTCATCTACTGAGGGGATCGAAGAGGATGCCTCGGGCGATGAAAGCGGCCAGCGGCCAGTGAAGAAGACGGCGCATAATATGATCGAGAAGCGGTATCGAACAAACTTGAACGACAAGATAATGGCTCTACGGGACAGTGTCCCGAGTCTACGCGTCATGACGAAGAGCGCGCGGGGGAGTGATGGGAGTACGGAGGTCGAAGATCTCGAGGGACTCATTCCGGCCCACAAGCTGAATAAGGTCAGTGAAGAAGCGCGATTAACGGCGCAAGTTGGCTAACATAACAAAGGCAACAGTATTGTCGAAGGCAACCGAGTATATTCGACATCTAGAGAAGCGATCGAAGCGGCTCGCAGAAGAGAACGAGTCGATGAAGGCTCGAGTGGCCGCGTTTGAGAAACTGTTTCTGTCCGGTTCGATGGGCTTCAATATGACACCCGATCTAACGCCGCCCTCCCACCCCCACAACCAGTTCAACTATGACGAACAGATGCGATTCACAAGCGGCCATGGCCATGGACCAATGGGCGCGCAAATACCGAACGGACAACTACCTCGAGCACAAATACCTATCAGACAACTATCAAGCGGACATCTGTCGCATAGGCAGCTACCAACCGGACAAATTCCCAACGGACAGCTCGCTCCAGATGGTACCCACGGTGGTGTTTTTGGGCCTCACCAAGACGTGAGAAGGGCGCATAGGCCTCCGCCAATGAACCAGCAAGCATATCAAATGCACCCAGAGCAGCAGCCGCAGCCGCAGCCGCAGCAACTGCCGAATAGAGCGCAAGGCGGCACCAACGCCTGGGGAGGCAACGGAGCGTATTTCGGCAAGGTCATGGTTGGCTCCCTAGCTGGAATGATGATCCTCGACAGCTTCAGCGAGTCCCAGTCATCTGGCGGACCCTCCGAAGCAAAGGGGCTCTTCGCTGTCCCGACCCAATTCCTCGGCAACGCAGCCAACTTCCTCCGCACATCGGGCGAAATCAATATCCTTGGCCACCACTCCTCGGCCACCCAAACCTTCGCCTACCTCCGCCTCTTCCTCCTCTTCGGCGCCCTCCTCTCCGTCTTCCTCCCCTCCTTCTTCCACTCCCCACCCCCACCCACCTCCAAATCAACCCCCA
>JPJZ01001565.1:0-21282 GCA_000750815.1 Pseudogymnoascus sp. VKM F-4516 (FW-969) | reverse complement strand
GTGTAGGCGGGAGGGGGGATGAGGGGGATTAGAGTCGACATTTTGGGTTGATGGTCGTGATGCGAGGCTTTGAAGGGGGTTGAGTTGCGCGCATCGATGGTGTGCGGGGTCTTTAAGTGATAAGTCGTTTGGAGTGTGGTGGTGACGTCAAAATCACTCGATCGTGGTGATATCGGAGTAGGAGGCCTTGGGATGACGACCTTTATGTAGGAAATGAGAGATGAAAGATCTCACACGAGAGAGTTGAAGGAGAGAGTGTGAATACCTAACTCGGCACGATGCGATCCGGACACTTATTGGAGGAATGATGGATGCATGCAAGGTGGTTTGCCCTGCCCAGCCCGCCCAGCCTTGTGCGGCGCTGCAACTGACTTGTTCGGGTTGGTGAACTGCGGGGGAATAGAGACCGCGCCAACCACAGTGTGGAGAATGTTCTGCGGCGAAGCACGAATGACCAAAAATTCCTCAATTACCCGACGGGTTTTGATGGCGGATGGCTTTATGATGGAGTTTGAGATATGCGATCGTCGTGATGAGCGTATTGGGATGGGGAGGCGAGAAGCGCTCAGCCTTGTGGATACCACCAGGGTCACACCGCAGCGTGGAAGGCTGCGGCATGGAAGGCTGTAGGCTTCCAGAAGCCACTCCATATAATTCAAAGGATACGTGATCAACAGTTTATGATTAACGGTTCATTAGCAAAACTCATGATCAACAATAAGTACAGTACAGCCTCAAAATAATATCCCTACACCCACGCCCCAACTCCAACCCCTCCCCCACATCTACCCCACCACATCTTCAATCCCTACAAATGCCACCCAAACAACTTCCTAAACACCTCCTTCCCATTCCCCTCCACCACATCCCCATGACACGGCACAATCCTCTCAAAATCCCACGTTCCAATCCTCTTCGCGCTCTCCCCAAACCCCTTCCTATCCGCCGCACTAGCCGCATACCACAAATACCTCTTCTGCCCCGTCGCCGCTCCCTTTGTCGACATCAGCGCGCCAAACAGCTTCGTCAAGATGCCCTTATTCGCCGCCTCTCCACTCCTCGAATACTGCTCCGTGGCAGGCAGGTTAAACAAGTAATCCGCCACAATCAGCGTCTTCTCCGGCTTGTACAGGAACACAAGCTCCTTATTCATATGCTCCGGCACATACTCATACTCGAAATCCCTATCAAACTCCTCCGATATCCTGACCTGGCCCTTCTCCTTCTGCGTAAATACCGTAGCAAACGGCACCTGCTCCCCGTAACTGGGACTCTTGGGGTCCTTAGCCGCCTCAGCGCGCTTCTCGGGGAGCCCTTCAACGCCGATTACTCGCGCGGAGGGGAAGGCGCGAGACCATTCGCTGACGAAGATGTGGTGCTCGATGTCGGGGGCGATGATGTATTGGACGTTGTTGCCTTTTTCGGCGAGCTTGGCGCGGACTTCGGGGGTGAGAGCTGTAGGGGAGAAAACGGAGAGGGCGCCGGAGGTGAGGCGGACTGGGGGGGTTAGTTGGTTGGTTTGAAGGGAGGGGAGGGGTGGGAACGCACCAATTGTGCCGCGGCCGCCGACGCGGAAGAGGCCAAAGCGGGAGAAGGGGACGGAGAGGGTCGTGATGTTGGGGGTGAGGTCGCGGATGACCATTACCGCGGAGGGGTTGCTGGGGACGAGCTTGGACGTCATGGCGAAGAGGTGATTGTTCAGCTCAGTGATGTTGAAGTTGGTGTGTATATAACAGGTATGTTTGTCTCTATTGCTATTCGAGATTGTGCTTGTAGGTCAATTGATTTATTTGAAGCTCGAGGGGTATAGGTCCTGTTATATACATTTCACAATCTGCGACCCTGATAAATTATGCCTTCTATCAAGAGCGATAGAGGACGATGACGCAACCGATAAGGTCTGGCCCGAACTCTAGCGCCTAACAGAGCACGACAGGTGGATTCCTCACTACGGTCAGCGGAGTACATGATTGGATCGCCCCATTGTGATATTTTCGTATTATAGACCTCCGTAACCCCCGATTTCATGAAATGCAAATACTATCCCGCATTCTTTGATTACTTACCGAATATCCCGGAGCAGTGGTATGGAATTTTGGTAGGGATGAGACGCAGGCACGGATAGCAGAAACTCAAATTATCCGAACCGAGGTTCTGGGAGAGTATTTGTAAGGACGGCGTCTGGACCGTTTCCCCGGAATCTGGTGGCGCAAATACGGTTGGAAACTCAAATCATTGTGATTGTAGTAAGCGCTGCCAAATTTTCTGTGGGCTATACGACCTTTCATGCTCTCTTTCATCATACAGCCTGAACAAATTGGGCTCGGCAATTAAGTATTTCATAAACGTTTTGGGGAGGATGAGCGCAGGTACACCAGTAGCTTTGTCAATGATAAGACTACCAGGGGAATTTGTCAACGGCACAGATCACCAGTAGTCGTCAATGTAATAACCCTTTCATTTGAATTCACCTAACAACAGGCACTATACGCATCCACCGTCCCCAACATGAATTAATCCCCTCAAAACTCCCCCCAGCGCATTAAAAAACAAACTAAACAACAAAAAATAATCACGCATCCCGCATCCCGCGGCAATACCCCATCTCTTCATCCCGGAATAGCAAACGAATACCCCGTCCCCCGAATCATCCAGAAACAAAGCCTCTTAAACACGAACCAGTTCGCCGGCCTCGCAGCGACACCAATAAACCCCACCTCGCGGCCCCAGAAGCGCGCAACAGCGCCGCGGGTGACGTCGTTGGCGGAGAGCCAGATGCGGCGCTGGCTGAGGATGAAGATGCTTTCGTAGAAGAGGTAGAGGAGGAGGAGTTGGAGGAGGGCGGTGATGAGGTTGGGCCAGAGGGGGGGGAGCTTGTGGATGATGACTGCGTCCTGGGTAGGTAGTTCGGGTTTGGCGGTGGTGGGGGTCTCGGGTTGGAGCTCGGTGGTGGATAGATCCTTGGGTTGGGGTTTGACGTCGATTGTCATGGGTTTGCGGTTGAGGCGATTGAGGCGGTTGAGACGGTTGACTTTGGAGGGGATGCCGGACGAAAGACTGCCAGCGATGTTGCGTGGGTGGAATCGTCTGATGAATGTGACAAGACCTGGGTAGGACTGCGCGAAAGTGGTCCACAGATCAACCGGATGGAAGCGTCTCATGGATGTGACGAAATCCGGATAGGAGTGCGCGAAAATGGTCCACAGGTCGACATAGACATACAAAAAGACCCAAACAGGGCTACGAGTTTTGTGAACAGTGTGTTCGATGATCTTGTCGACGATGACCTCTTTGTCGACATAAACAACCTTTTCGACGACATCTGTCTTTGTATCGCCAGCGATATCTTCGTCGAAATCCGGCTGGTAGTATGTAACATTTGCAAGGTCATTGTCGGACTCAGAATTATCGTCGGGCTCGCTGACACTCCCGTCGCTATACACGGATCGTTCAACGGCAGTTAAGGAAGAATCGTCGAACTCGCTGGTAGTCTCTTCTTGAAAGCCCGAAGAATCTTTGGGTTTCCTGAGTGGTTTCACGGGTGTCAGAGGATTGGCCTTGAGAATGCGACGCTGCTCTTCCATAAACATCTCGGAGCTTCTATTGTCCTTCTTCCAGGCAGCCAACTGCTTGTCCAGTGTAGGGACCATGTATCTGTTGTTTTTGCGCGGTGAGCGTGTGGTGGTTTGAAGCCTGCGAAGGTCTGCGATACGCGGACCATGCAACTCATCCTCGGAGTTGAGGCGTTCTTGCCGCACCCGCTCTTGGAGCAGAGCAGTCATGTCAGTCTCCTCCTTTAGTGCCTCTTCCAGCTCTTCTATTCTCTTCTTGTTTCGGGCATCGAGTTTGTTGAGCGCCGTGCATTCATCATTGGCGTCGTCGAGTAGCCCATCGATGTACTTCTTCTCGTGCTTCACCGCCTCGTAATCGTCCTTCAACTTTGCGATTTTGTCGTTTGTGGAAGATTGCAGGCCTTGGTAGGCGTCGCTGAGTTTCGCGACGGTTTGTGTGAGCTGAGAAATCTCGGCTTTCTTCTGCTCTGCTCCGGTCTTCAGTTCGTTCATAGTATCTGTGAGCTCCATGGCTTTCGCAGCGGCGATGTTGTATTGCTTCTTTGCATCGTAATAATCTTGCTCGTAGGCCTCGGCTTTAATCTCCGCCAGGCGCGTCTTCTCTTCAGCTAACACGCATTTCTTCTCCCATGCCAGCGTAGTCTTGTCTTCCTTGCCTTCAGCCTGTTTTTCTTGGGCTCGAAGTTTCTCTTCTTTTTCTTGGGCTATAAGCTCCAAATCTTGTTTCTCAGATTCTGCCTTTGCCAGAGCCATTTGGAGGTCCTTAAATTCAACCTCCTTGGCCGCGGCGCTGTTCTCCATGTCCTGCTTCTCGGATTCTGCCTTCGTCAGAGCCTCTTGGAGGCCCTTGAATTCAGCTTCTTTGGCAGCGGCCCTGCTCTTCATATCCTGATTCTCGGATTCTGCCTTCATCAAAGCCGCTTGGAGGTCTTTAAATTCAGCCTCCTTGGCAGCGGCGCTGTTCTCCATGTCCTGATTCTCGCATTCTGCCTTTGTCAGAGCCGCTTGGAGGCTCTTAAATTCAGACTCTTTGGCCGCAGATTTATTCTCCATTTGCTGCTTCTCGGATTCTGCGTTCGTAAAAGCCGTCTGGAGGTCCTTAAACTCAGCCTCCCTGGCCGCAGCGCTATTCTCCAAGTGCTGCTTCTCTGATTCTGCCTTTATCAAAGCCGTCTGGAGGCTTGTGACCTCGACCTCCTTGGCCACGGCTTTGTTCATCAAAGGTTCGATCTGTTGGCGAAGTTGGTTGTTGACAGCAAAGGCTTCTTCGACTTGAAGCTGGGCTTCTCTCAGCTTTTCTACTGCAAAATCTCGCTCTCGGGTGCGCTTGTCCAGCTCTCCGTTGACAAAGCCGACATGATTCGACAGTTCAGAGACTTGGTAGCGAATGTTGTTACTGTCTTTGTCGAGATTGTTCGCCGCATTGGCCAGCTCCGAGACCTGGCGCCTGAGTTCAGCATTCTCTTTGTTCATAGCGTTACAAGATCGCTGCGATGCAGTAAGCGCATTGCGGGAAATCTGTATCTCCTTCGCCACGGCCATCTGAGTTTCGGCATCCGACTCCAGCTTCTCCGAGAGACGTTTTTCCAGGTCCGCAAACCTCAGCTCCATGTCCCTGCGGTCTGCCTCCAGCCTCCTGACATCAGCCTCCAGCGCAGCATTGCGAACGCCAACGGCAGCCAGCTCATGTTGGGTGTTAGTGAGCTCTTCAAATACCCTGCCCTGCAACTCCTTGGGGTCGGGTTCGGTGTACAGCGGCGTCGTATTGGTCGCGCTCTTGGAGTTGACCAGCTCCACGTTGGTGGTGTCTGCGAGCTTGGGAACCAAAGTTGTCACGCCCATGAACGTGAGAGTCTGCTGACCAGATGAGGGAATCGGATCTCCACCCCAAGTTGGGTTGGAAGGGAAGGAGATGGTCGAGATACTCTCCGGGTTGCTGACAGTAAATGGCATCATTGCAGCGGTGGCCTTTTCCGCCGGCGTAAGTCTCTTAACGCGAGACTTCGGCTTCAGGATCGGACGGCTGCCGACGGGAGGGATTTCGTTAAAGAACTCGCTCAACGAGCGATCAGATCGATCGTCGTCGTCGGAGAGGTTCAGGTACTCATCCGGGAGGGATGCGAAGCCGTAGCTGCGGACTGATGGCGCAGAGTATTCTGAACCACTGTGTTCAGCATCCCACTCCTCGAATGCCTTTTCAAACTCTAGGTCGAATGCGTCCTTTTGCTCTCCAAACTCCCGGTTGCACGCTTCCTGTTCCTCCAGGCCTTCCTTGTAGGCTTGGTTGGCCTCTTCGAGCATGGCGAGGACTTCAGGATCGATATCCAAGTCTTCCTCTGGTGCGTCAGGCTGTGCAGATCTGAAGGTCGTTAGTAAGATCCCTAGGATCAGAAGAGGTAAATTACTTAGAAGGTTGCTGCTTCTCCGTGGGAGCACTTTTCTCCATGGTTATTGCTGGTTTGCGTGAGAATGATGGTGACGGTGGCGGTGATATTGGCGGTGGGAGAGTGAGGTAGTTGATGTCGATGTTGGCACTGGTGTTATTCATGGTGATGATGAATGTCGATATCGTGATGTTGATGAAGAAGTTTGTTGAAAGTGTGAGGGTGGAAATAAGCAGATCAAAAACTCGAGGGGTTTGGCGTCGGTTTCCAGATTCACTTCAGACTCATATTGTTACTGACAGTAGCGAGCGATAAAATGGGCCTCAATAGACACCACAATAGGAGAACAAAGGGGCTATCTAGCTTAGCTCGCTAGATGGACAGCACAATAGCTATTGTTCTCAGTCACTGACCCCAGATTAACCAATATCTGAATGGTATTCAATAGAACTTCTATATTCCATCAGAAACAGAGGTATGCTTGATACAAAATCTATCCAACTCCTGAACATGAACCAGACTTATTCGCGTAATAGCCAAATAGAGACGCCGTGTTCGCCGTGACATTTTAAAGTACTCCACATTAACAGAACGTCCCATGAAATGAACCATTTTCTCCCTTTTCAGAGTCCAGAAGAGGTTGTGACGCGAGATCTTGCTTGGACTCCATCTTGTGCTGGGACTTCTCGTACTCAGCTTCACGCCCGTATACCGCCCCTGCAATAAATGCTGCTGCAACTGCGCCGAAGAAGCACAGAGCTGCCGTCGGGTCTACGCGCGGGTTTTTTTGAAGGCCACAGGCGACGTCTGCACCCAGGCAAACGAGCCAGAAAATGACCGCAGAGGCCAAGAGGCTCCTTGAAAACGTGAGGACAGGCATTCTATGGGAGTCAACGCCTGACGCTTCCATATTTTGTAGGCAAGAGCACTTACGTCGAGGTTGCAAGCACTAGCTGAACTCTAACGAGTATCTTGGAATAGGTCTTATATGCCGACTTGGCGCAAGGCGCTTTGATTCTTTCGATTCTTTTGCTCCGCGAAAGCGAACTGTTTCCACGAGATTTACGGTATCGCAGCAAGAAAACCGAAAAGAAGAGAGACGACAACGACAGATGAAATCGACGACAACCCATAAAATACTCTACCACTGGCTTCGTTGTCATTTAGATCAACTTAGCTCAGGTCCGCTTCATACCAAAAAACCCCTTACCGTACGATGCAAGGTAAAAATCCAAGTTTGTAACACTGTCGGCGCGGTTCATTCGTCCATATCTGACTAACTCTGCAACATAGTATAATATAGCCTCGGAGTCATCACAAAATCAGAAAAGGGGAATCTAAAATCGAAGCATTTAGCTCCCATACTATGGTAGCTCTCTCACATCGATCCATGGAACGAACATTTAGGAGAAACAATCGTCCGATCCGTGTCAAATTGCCAAATTCTTGGTTGCCGCGGTCTCCGGAGTCTTGGCATTTCCTGGTTGCTATGGATACAAGATGGTGACGAGTACTTACTCCTTTTTGGATATACCTCGGGACATGGTTCCATCAAGGTACTTCCCGTCTCACGCCCGGGTGGATACTTGAGGGTCTATGAATGGCGAGATCCAGGGGATTTCCAGGGTTTGTGTTTTTCCTAATCCTTTCACATGCCACTTATTTTATGCACTGAGGGAAACAACGGGGGTTGGGGGTTGAGGGGACATGCAGGAGTTGTGTTTACTTTTGTTGGCATGGCGAGGCCAATGGACGATGTCCACGCGTGCTGGCGGCAGGAGCCTCACCGACAACCCAACCACCGTATTACATATTACATGACATGGCATTACAATGAGGCTGGGAAACAGGAAGAAGGAAGGCAAGATGTGCTCTCAATTGAGACTTTTCCGATAGTTCTCAGTGCCACATGCGCGTGTACGGAGTACAGTTACAGTACAGTAGTTCCCCGGCTGTGCTCCGGCCGGCCACTTACTCGTATTGTTTACCCAGTTTCCCCCATCACATCCAAGGAATTCCTGCGAGTCCAAGACTCCCCGGACAACCAATGCTACACGCCCATTATGTGACAATCCCGTAAAATCCACTCCAAATTCAATTATAATTGGGTCACAGTGCACGTTCAGCTCAAGACAAATCTCGTAGATCCCACTTGGGAAAAGTGGTGGCTGTCTGAGACCTCGCCTACGTTAGCTTTGTTGACACCCAAACAAACAACCCCATACAATTTATTGACCCCGACCTCCACATACTGCCACGAATCTTTCTTCTTCCTCTTACATTCATCCATCATCTTCCTCAACAATTCTTACACAAGTTACCTGCACTACCACCTCATCCTCTCTCCACTTCAAAGAAGACTCCGAGTTAAGAAGCGTTTATTAAGACGCTTTCTTCCCTCCCTTCTTCCACAAGTGAAGCAAGAGGCCCCTTCTTGTATACCTTTCGTTACTCGGAAGGCATTCGAGAAGTGATCTCTCGCGCTATAGAGCCGGCAATCTGGACTTTGACGCCCGTGTTCCGATCCCCTTCAGCATCTTCCCGTCGACGTACAGAAACGTCGCCGCCCCTAACAAGGTAGAAGAGACTCACGTCGAGGGTGAGATCAAGCTTCCAGCTCAAAAGCAGAGCTCCGCCGGACGGGACGGTTACCAATCTTCTTACTCCGCCAGCCTTCCTCCCCAGGAGCAAGAGCAACGCACAGAAGAAAAGGTCCACATCAACGTTAAGGAGGACCGCCACCACCGTCCGAGCCTATTCCGCAGGTTAGTGGAGAACCCCTATTTCCGGACCAATGCCCCTAAAACCCTTGCTGACCTGAATATCTATATAGACCCACCCAGGAGCACTCTACCACCCACATCGACGTCGAGTTACCTCATCGTCACATTGAACAGTCGCAGCAGTTCCAGCAGCCACTGAACCAGTACCACTCAGACAACAACCTCAACTCGACAATCGATATTGCCGAGCGTCAATACCGTACTCGTTACCAACCTAACTTCCAAGAGCGTATTAACATCGAAACTTCCGTTCAACCTTCCAAAGTTATCATCAACGACAAGATGGGTTACTACGACGAGGCTGGTAAGTGACAATCCTTCACAATTGAACTCATCGGAAACTAACATTCAATCAAGGTCACTACCACTCCTTCCGCAACGGTCTTCACCGTGTCGCCGACCGCATTGTGCACGGTGGCCACCACCACCACAACCCAGAGGTTGATGTAGAGATCACCTCCACCACCAGCGGTGGCAGCAGCCAGGCTCCTCGCTCCCAGTCCATCCAGGGTGGCGGCGTTCCCAACACCATCACCATCCCAACCAACCACGTCCGCATTGGAGACATCATCATCCTCCAGGGCCGTGCCAGCCAGGTCATCAAGATCACCACCTCCCCAGCCACTGGCCAGCACCGCTTCCTCGGTGTTGACCTCTTCACCAAGCAGCTGCACGAGGACTCTTCGTTCATCTCCAGCCCATCCCCATCTGTTGTTGTCCAGACCGTCCTCGGCCCTGTCCTCAAGCAGTACAGAGTCCTTGACCTGAACGATGGCACTGTTGTCGCCATGACCGAGACCGTGAGTAATCCCACTTGTATCAATAGAAGCACCATACTAACACTATTTCCAGGGTGATGTCAAGCAGTCTCTCCCAGTTATTGACCAGTCCAACCTTTGGGCTCGTCTTAACGATGCCTTCGAGACTGGCCGTGGCTCCGTCCGCGTCCTTGTTCTCAACGACCACGGTCGTGAGCTCGCCGTTGACATGAAGGTCATCCACGGCTCCAGATTGTAAGCGAATAGTCTCAATAGATGAGATGAGTGCGGAAGCCCACATGTAATGATGGCGATGAATGGAAATTTGGCTCAAGCATTTGGGGATTTGATATTTTCGCGGTCTCTTGGTTCAGATATTGCATTGATACAACAGTTGACATGGGATCTAAGATGACAGCCTTGCTTTCTTCTTGATTTTGTAGTACAGCTGTGGGTATATTATATCGAGCTGGAGTTGGACAGTATGTAGCATAGAAAGCAATAAATGAGTTTTTGAGAATTCAACTTATAATGTTCAATAATACTAAATGAATGTGAATTTAATTATTGCCCACGTAAATTAATGTAATAACAATATTTCGTACTACAACAACAAAAATTGAATTTCGCAACACATGTAAATATACTTTTTATTTACAGATCGTGAACTTGTCACAAATTATAAAATATACAGATATTATTCGTTGTATTTTGCTTCATTTACATATTATTTTAGTCGCCTTTCCCACTCCTCTCGTCATCTTCCCTACTTGGTCCTGTCCTCCCATCGCTTTCATTGCTCCTCTCTCTCCCAGGACTCCTTGTTTCCCCATCCTCACTTCCTTCATCATCATCGCTCCCAGGCCTCCCATTCTCCCCCTCCCCCTCCACCATCACCACGTCATCCTCTTCCTCTTCCAACAATGCCTCGATATCCCCCAACGCACTAACTCTCGGCTCCAACACCTCCAAATCCTCCAGCACCTCCCTCTTGGGCATCTTCCACAGACTCGTCGCACACACTCTCTCCTTTGTCAACAGCTCATCCACAAACTGATCCATAAACGTCAAACTCGTCCCCTGCCTGCCCCTCCTCCTCAACTTCCTCGCATCCTCCAAAAACGGCTCCAGCGTCTCATAAACCTCCTTCGCCGGCCTCGTCAACCTAACATAAAAGCACGCCAACGCCCTTAAATACTTGAACTTCTCCCCCCCATACTCCAAATACTCCTTCAAGATATCATCCCCCGGCCCCAACTGCAACAGCTTAAACGCAAGACACAGAAACGGCGACGGCCGCTGCGAGTCCCCGTACGTCCCGGCCACGAACTGCACGTGCTCCACCACGCGGCTCACGATGTCGGCTTCATTGAGCGCGAAGCACTGGTCTTTCCAGAAGTAGCAGTCGATGATGCGCTCGCGGACGGGCTTCTCGAAGATGGTGGCGGGGTTGAGGCCGTTGGGCGCGAGGGGGGCGGAGGAGCCGCGCTCGTCGAGGAAGCGCTTTTCATCGGCGCGGTGGTGGCCGGACATGGTTGTTGTGGTGGAGGGGTGGGAGGTTGGAGGTTGGTGAGGATGCCGGTGGCGTGGCTCGTGGGTTTGTTGGTGGTGGGGAGGCGTTGTGGGCTAGGCGTGGTATATTTCGGGGTGTATTAGTTCGAGATATCGGTAGAGAGCATCGTAAGGGTGCTATGCGGGTGTGTATTGCGATAGCTGTTGGATTGGGGCGGTTTGGTTGGGAGGTGCCTCCTTGAGGCTGTCGCAAAAGTTGACCATGGCAAGGCTGATATCGATTGTCGCCCCACCAACCGCATTTATTGACATCGCCAGCCTTGCGTACGACTTCACCAGGGCCTGGCCACGACAGCGACTCTGCCAAACAGAAACGACTGCACCCAAAAACAATTATGCACCGCCCTTAAAATAAATATATATTGCTCGAATAATATACAACCGCATCGTCACTCTGAGGACGTCCACCGCCCACAATGCTCCTAACGCAATCCCAAGTCTCCATCTTCTTCTCCGCGGTCACAAGTACGTCCTCTCCCTACCTCCCCAAACCCACACTCCAATCTAACACCTCGTAGTCTTCTTCTTCACCCTCGCCCTCTTCCTCTCCGGCTACGTTCTCCAACAAAAAACCCTCACCAACCTCCGCGCCGCCATCCGCCCCTCCCAACTCTCCGGACCCTCCGACGCCCACTTCTACAACCCCTCCGCACATGATGCGCCCTCACCCATCCCCAACATCTCTCCCCGCGACAACAGTCAGCTGATAGAAGTTAAAACCACCAAGGAAACAAGCTACCTCTCCCTAGTCACCTCATACCTCCCCTCTTCCGGCACCCCAACCGGCTCCAAGCGCAGCGGCGCTGGTGTCGTCAGCACAGCGAATAAACTAATCCACCGATGGATCGCACGGGTGCGCGGTGAGGAGGTGGTGGCAGAGGTGGAAGATGATGAGAGTATACCGATGGAGCAGCTGTCGCGGGCGGCGAGGCGGAGGAGGATCAAGGCTCAGATACGGACGGAGGGGGATGGGGAGGATGTGGATTTCAATAAGATTTATAGGCCCAGGAAGAGGATGTGGTGAGGTGGAGGGTTTGGTGGAAATGGGTCTGGGATTGAATTTCGGCGTTTTGATAGCGGACAGCGGGAGAGGGATGGGATGGGATAGCATGGAATGGAATGGGATGGGTGGGATATTTGATATATATGGAGTTCTATGTAGGAGATGCTTACGAGATCAAACAATCAAACATGCCTCGTCCTGCTTGATTTGTGAAGGGGGTATATATAAGCTGCTCATTCTCTTGTGGGAGGAGTTTGAATTCAGTATGGCTCTACCTGGCACAGCGGACATCCCAGATGGATTTATTTCACCACTCTGCAACAAATAGACCCCTCGCTGTCTGAGACCCTCCATAACTCACCAAAACATTATTTTCACCGCCATCGCACATCTGTCACCACCATCCCCTCCTGTCATTGCCGTTTCCTGTCACCGCCCCTCACACCCACCTGCACCGAGCCAGCACATCACCATCGATATTCCACTTACGTCATAGCCAGGAGCTACCTCTCATTGCGTCGCAGATCCCCAACCGACACCCTTTATTTGGTCCTCTGGCATGTTGGTGTCGTTCTTACAACTCCGACGGAGGCGTATTTATGTAGGTATGCGGTGGCGTGTGCGTCGTTGAGTTTGATGGAGGGGAGGTGGTTCTTCTCTTGGATTTTGGATTGGGAGCGTATATTGGAGATGGCATAGGAGAGTTGAGTGGTGGGATATCTGCAGTCTACGAGAATTATATGTACGAGCCACATATCAGACCCAATACAAGCGATTGAATTTAGGGATATATGTACTGCACCTCCTGCTGAGGGCTCGTAGCTGCAACCATCTGCGCCTGGGTGAATTTCGAAGCCACGAGCTTGGGAGTGCCTCGTACAACTCTCGGCCATTGATCTTGCCCCTCCATCCTCCAGCATAGCCAGTTGTTCCACAAAGAAACTGTAGTTCCTGTCACCACCCAAGCACCCACCGCCGCCTCCTGTCACCGTTACCGTTACAACTTGTCATTGCCCGCTTCTCACCGGAGACAAAGCAGCTCCTCGACATCAACCCACTCGCTTCGCAACCGCAAGGTGCCTTTTTGTCCTGCGAGAGGCTCCAACAGGACACCCCAGCCAATGGATTATAGAATCCATCTTCGATTGTGTCTGAGACTCCTTGAAGCGGCCGGAGGACGTGTTTATATAGGCGTGGGGTGGCTGAGTGGATTTTGGGGGGTGAGACGAATTTCGAATTTGGAACGACGGAGAGGCGCAAGCTGGGATTGGATGGTCCGCATGGGACATTGGAATGGATGGGAAATGCTATTCATCTTATTAAATCATGAATGAATGAAGTGAAGATATAAGTTCGTTTACAGTCCTCCCTCCGGCAAAGAAAATCGAGCCCCTTTCCCACGTTCATACGAACCACCCAGCCATTCCCACCGATTCAACACTCCTACCCCTTGGTGAATGAGACCTCCAGCATATATAAAGCCCTGCTCGGTGTTGGCGTAATACTCCTTCCATAATCGATCTTCTCTCAGGTCACTCAGCATGCACGTGGAGAAGAAACCAGGCCCCGTCATTAGCTACGGACACACTTTATTTTGTCATTCAGGTCGGGAGGCCGGCCCCAGCCTCTCGTTCTAGGCTCTCACAGCCACCACGGTTCTCTCACCGTCACGGCACTCCTGTAACCTCGCACCCCCACCACCTGTCTGGTTTCTGCCGCCAAAACCCCCGTATTCATTATTATAGGGCACGTTTACCCCGACACCCACCCCAAACAACATCCAGGCCCATCGCTATGTCCGCAGCCGCAGCCTCGCAATGTCCAAGACAATAGTGCCGTTGTTGATCAGCATAGCTTCATCCACGTCGGCTTCTTATACCCGGGGTGAGGCTATGTCGTGGGTGGATTTAGAGCTGCCGGAAAGAAAGTTTGTCGGGATTTTTGGTTGCTTCAGTTGCCTTCTACGGACGGGGAAGGTAGTAAAATTTAGTACGCTGTTCTTGGGGGTTAATCGGCAGTATTCGAAGAATGGACATGCTGGAATAATGCTTGATAAGTATATTTCCTCTTCCTATTCAATCCATCCCCTAAACCTAAACCCCCAAATACCCACCTCATAAGTCGTCCCGTCATCCATCAATAACCTCAAGCCAACTCTCCCATCGGATCCCAAAGAGGCAGCACCTTCGGATCCTGCTTCAACACATCCCTAACCTCCTTACTCACAAACCTCGGATCCACAACCGCCTGATACGTAAACTCATCCATCCACTCATCACTCATAACAAACCACCCCTTCTCCCCCGACGTCTCCCCCCACGAATTCTGCACCCTCCACCTAACACTCTTCCCCTCCTCATCCAGATGCACAGCCGTCAACACCATCGCATGCGTCATCTTGCTCTCCCCCGCCAGAATACGATCCCGCTTCGTCAAGCCCAGCTTAACATTAAACCCCAGTTCAAAATCAACAAGTCCCGTCGCCATGACGCCGCGCGCGCGCTCAGACGACTGCCCGACGTCGCACCCGAAGAAGACGGGGATGTCGGCCTTCAGCATGGCGATGGCGGCCGCTTTCATGGTGGGCATAGCCACGTTGACGTAGGTGACTGGGCGCGCGGTGGCGCCTACTACATTGCCCAGGCGGGAGACGGTGAGGAGGGTGTTAGGGGCGTTACGGGGGTCGTTGACGAGACTGAACATGGCGTTTACGTCTACGCCTATTGCGCGGATGGAAGGGGGGGAGGAGAGCTCAGCGGCGAATTTTAGAGGGGTGGTCTTGAGGGACTGAGGGGTCCCAGAGGCGTCTTGGTAGGTCCAGGTGAATTCAGAGTCGGGGGAGGGGGGTGGACCGAGGGTGAGGGTCAGGATGAGTTGGACTTCGCGCATCATTTTGGCTTTGGTGGAGCGGATCTTTGAGAGGCTGCTGGAGTTGGCGGCGAGGGAGCGGAGGATTAGGGCGTTTTCGCGGAGTTTGGTGGTGAGGAGGTTGTTGATGGTGCCGGAGTGGGAGGCGTTGAAGGAGTCGGGGTAGAGGACTTGGGGAACGAGTCCGTACTTGTTGACGAGGTTGACAATCATGTCCCACTGCCCTCCGTCGCCGACGGGAGACTGCAATAGGCGCTGCACGAGGCGGCCTTCGACATCTTCATCGGCAGTGTCGAGGATCTGCTCGAGGAAGTAGTTGGCTTTCTCGAGCTTGTCCCAGAAGAAGAGGTACGACTGGCTTAGCTCGAATGCCTCGAGGTTGTGGCGCTTCATCAGGGCCACGCGGAAGACGTTCGTGGCGGCGAAGATCCAGCATCGTCCTGAGGAGTTCTGGTTGGTGATGGGCCCACCCTCGAATGGGATCTTCACGTTGAAGATGTGCTGGTTTGCGGTGAGGACGTCGCGGCTCTGGAGCACCGTCTTCGGGTCCGCGGCGCTTAGTGCTGAAAGTGCCAGTCTAAGTCCTGTTAGCAAAGTGCGCTATAACTCCGCCATGAAGGCTAGTCATGCCATATATTGTGGCGTGCGTACCGGTTCTTTGGGTCGTCCATTAGCTTCTCCTGCCATTCAGCGACCTCGCTCATGGAGAGGCTTGACGTCTCATCAGGAACATATCTCAGTCGCTGCTTTTCGTTGCCTTCCGCACCATAACTGGCTCTGTCGCCCGGCGAAGAAAGAGCCAACTGCCGCATCCGCTCAACGGCTTGCTTCTCGGTATCGTCGTGCGACGGCTTCGAAGGTTGGGATCCCATTGTCTATCACTTTTGACACTGCGAACCAAGGTTGATAAGGGCCAAATATACACAGAAGGCTCTAGGAAGTATAGGTCGAGATTAGAGAATTGCTAGTAGAGAACAAAGTCGCGCTGGTCTCAGCCGATAAAAGTCAGGTTATGTTCAAGAAGAGAGAAGAGGTGAAGTGTATTGTCTCAGAAGTGGCCATCTGACTCTTTAACTACTGGGAGCACTAGATAAGGCGCGATGTGTGGGGTAACGTAACCGTGGTGGATGGATGAATGGGGCAGGTACAGCTGCCAAGGTCAGCCAATCGGTGCGTGTCCCACGATTATACCGATATACTATGACAGGTCCACGATGGATTTATGGAATTGACCTGACGCCGGCGAATATTAAAGCTTCACTAAAAATTACCGCTATAATAAAGTCGTAAGTTGTTGGAGAGTCACATTCTCTTTAAAAATGGGCTATTGTACTGCTGTGCGTCTCGTCGATACGTTTTTTTGTGTGAGACATTTATCGCTTTCGGACTGAACTTACAACATAACCATCACCATCTTGAACTCAAATAAACCAACCATATATCACTTCTGCACCAAATAGCAACTCGATCAAAATGCCGCTCCCGCCGCTCCCTCCGATAGAGCCCCGGGCCTTCCAGTCTCCGAATATACTGGGAGAAATAGTCGGCGCAATAGGCAAAGGCCTCGCCAACTGGGCGCAGAAATGGCTTTTGGGGACAATGGGAGTTGGGTAAAGACTTCTCTCCGATATGGCGGGACTTGAATAGCAGAGCTAATGTGTATAGAAAACCATAAGCCATGAAAGACGAAATACCAAGGGTGGAAGGAGCTGTGAGGCTCCGTTCAGAAATAGGTAAGCCGATTCGGTACCCTCGTTTGTGTTACGGACCAACATCCGTGGGAGCTCGAAATCGAACTGTGTCAGAAGCGAGAAAGTGAGAATATAATTACCGGGAGAAGGAGCGATGAAGACATAATAGCAACCACAGACAGAAACAGTAGTGGCTTTCTCTCCGCAGGCAGCAGCGGCAGTTCAGTCTCTCTCGACCGGTTCTCACAAGGCATAGACAAAGATGGCGTGTGATGCAACCTCCGAATACACAACTACTATCCATGGAGGCTCTAAAAGCATGTAAAGCTGACGCGTTTATAGGGAAATTGAGATTATAAACATAATAACTCCGTCTTACACCTCACCGGTTGTGGTACTTCGGTTCCGACTCCGCGAGTATCTTTCCAGGCGGCCGCCTCGGTGTTGCCTTGCTGGATAATGTTTTGACACATCGACACTTGTCAGGATGCCAGAATGAACAGCGTGGTTACTCTGAACGACAATGTATCTAATAAGAAATGAAAGAACGGAGTAGTGATAAACCATGAGGAAAGGCGAGAGAACAAGCTCTGAGCAGATGCGGACGAGGCTGCGGCCGAGGCGCAAATACCAACGGGAAGCCTTGCGGACTCAATGAGAAGGCTGCAGTACTTGACTTTCGCGCTGAGGATTGGTTTAATGCATGTATTAGAGCTGTTCATAAAGGTGTACCAACAGTTCCTTTGTGTCATCTTCTCCCGCACACTGAACATGAGCTTACCCATGCACGCCTGTGGTGACCCCATCCTTCACACCCTCAGGCTGAGAATCCGCCGCCCCCCAAGGCGCGCCATGCGTTTCAGAGCTCCCACCGACGGAGCCTTGACCGGGAGATGGGACCAACCGCTGCCGTTGTTGGTCTTGGGCAATATAACGCCCAGAATCGGGTTGGTGGAGTGAAACGCGTGGGATGGGGATATTATGTACAAGTATGGTACACATGAGCTGCTTGCTCACCGTAGCTGGGCGTTGAAGAGGGGCAGGATTGGGTGGGACGGAGGAGGAACGAAGGGCGGCAATATGTACTATATGTACTTCGGATGGTTCCATGGCAGCGATGATCCGCCATGGGGTGGTTGTTGGGATACGAGTACCCGCCTGTTAATTGTTAACCCATACCACAAGACTGTATTGCACAGTGCTGTGTACTAGACAAAGCAGCAATGCACACTGCATCGGCAGCTGTATATATTGTATATTTATATCCTCAAACTCGCATATGCACCGCACTTCCATCGCTGGCGGATCACGTTCCGGTCCCATGATGGCTCACGATGGGGCTCCCTGGTACGCAGTTTGCAGTAGTGTATGCACCTCGACATGCACAGAGTGCCGCGGGACAAAGAATCTTGAACCCTATATCAAAGCAGACCGGGCGGGCGGTCCCTTGTGTCTCAATGTCGCTCATTCGGAGGAGCAAGGCTGGGGAATTTTTGTATGATTTCAATCGTAGGTATCCACTTATATATGGGTGGATATATATATATAATACCCAATTATCTTCCGGATATTGGGCAGGAAGGCAATAAACTTACCATATACCTGTTCTCTTATCCGCTCTGCCCGTACTCGTACTGTATAATAGCACTGGATCGACCATATCCCAACGTCATCAGCTCGTCTTCTTGGCCTTTTCGCCTTCGGACCCCACTTATCAGCCTTTCGGTCAGCATTGATCGCCTCTCTGTTCCCTGACGGTGACTTCACTGTACGAGGTACATACGTTAGCATAGGATTCATACCGGGAACATTCAAAAAAGTCAACAAAGCAAGAGAGAAGGGGGAAAAGAGCCTCAATTTCCTTCTCCGGACACGAAAACACCTGTCTTGATATTGTACGACGATGTGGGCGAGTAAAGAATAAACACATACCATCCCATACCTACCAGGCAGCCCCTACCAAGCTGACATTCACCGTTCTTCTTTGTGGTCACAATCTGTTTTCTGTTCCTCGGTCTCTTCCGTACATATTGTACTTTATCTGTACTGTACTATACATACTGTATAGTACGTGGGGTTTTTTCTTGGTGTTGTTCCCTATTACTGTACGTACAAGAGGCGGGGTTGATCAGGCAGCGACTGCCCACCCTGGGCATTTTATACCATACAAGGACCTCAATTGATAGACATACGGATACACAGATACACACGATACGTCGATACACAGATAAACATCTCCCCAACTACATACAGTCACAGCCCACTTACCGGCTTCCTTTTTATTTTTCCCTTATATAATTATATAATTTCAAGGCTTGATCGAGAGCTTCAGAAATTATTAATCTAAAGCACAGTATGACCTTCTCCTCTTCTTGATTTTCACTCTTTCATCATCCTCCCCGGCCCGCCACTCTCTTTCTCGCCGTTTCTATGGCCCGTGACCCCATGAGAGCTGACGATAAAACCATGATTACTAGCTCCCCTGCAGTCACTGTCAAGGAATAGAAAATTCCTTCAAACAGAAGAACTGCTCGACGAACAAACTATTGCTCGAGAATAAACCCGCGAGCGCGAGAAACCCGGACAGGGAGCGAGCGACCGGGAAGCTGCATCGCCTTTCGTGTAATCCCACAACCCTCGGCGACCCTTTGTCCCCCACCCCTCACCACAAAAAGTTCTGCCAAACCTGCAGCCCTACGAGACACAACACACGCACGACCCCCCGAACTGCGCACCGCCGCCGCCGCAGAAACCATGAGCGACCGCCGCCCACCGCGGCCTCACTCGCCCGTCATGTACAACCCAGCGCGGACCTCTGCCCCAAGCATCAATTACGGCAAATACAACGACCTGCACGCCCTGCCCGGAATCCGCGACACGCACCCCGCGCCGCCGCCACGAGCCGCCGACCGCGCCCCGCCGCCCGTCGTGACGCATTATAAGGTCGTGCCGCCTGAGATCCCGCGGTCCGATCCGCGCGAGGGCGGCCACAGTCGCCGCGCCACCTTAGACTCGAATCCGCGGCCAATCATCGTCACGGCCGACGCGCGATATCCGGCCGCTCAGGGCGGAGGACCCTCGAGTCCGGTTCGCGACCCATACCGCTCGAGCCAAGACGAAGTCTATACGGTCCCGTCGTCGTCGACGAGGCGTGGGGATTATCGCCGCGGGCAGTACAATATGTCGGTGGACAATGCAGATATAAGTGGCAGTTTGGACAGAGAGAGTGGAAAGGACCGCCTCATGCGCGTTGGTAGTGGGAGGGAGGGAGCTATATACCCCCGCTCCCGACCGATTCACTCAGACACCTTGGTCCGTGTTCCTGACAACGTGGCGGACTACGGTGACAACGACTACGGCTACACCAACCCCCGCGACCTTGTCCAATACGACCTTGACCTCGACCGAGCCCCACGCCGCCGCCCCCGCCGCGAAAGCTACGAGGCCTCCCGCTCCAGTCGCCCCTCTAGCATCTCGAGCTACGGCGACGTAGCTCGCTCCTACGACCCCCGCGACCGTGAGCGTGAGCGCGGTCCCCCTCCTTCCTCGCGCGGCTTCGACAAGATCCCGCCACCACGCGGGCCCGTCTACGACGCTGGCGGAATGCACATGCCAATGCCGCACGAGCATCTCTCAACCTTTGGTGCTCCATATGCGTCGTCCGACACCGAACGACGCAGCTCCACCCGTCGACCTGTATCGGTGTATAATGAGGAGCCAGAGAGGAGGAAGTACGCCGCGGACGCATATATGTCTGAGGACGAGATGCGGGATCGCCGCCCGAGACGCACGGATACGTTTGATGAGGGTATTGAGACGAGGGGGTTTGGAATTCGGGCTGACGTCCCACCGGTGCCGGCCGCGCCGCCGGCGCCAGAGAGGGGAGAGAAACATGAGTATGACAGGGAGCGCGGAGATGTGGAATATGAGAGACGGCATGGGCATGAGGATCGACATGAGGATCGGAAACATGGACATGAAGAGAGGAAGCATGGAAAGGAAGCTGTTGCGGCTGGATTGAGCGTTGCAGCTGCGGCGCTGGGATTAGGTGCTGCAAAGGGGGGGAGAGAGGATGAGAGGGACGATCATAGGGATAGGAGGAAGGAGAGAGATAGTGACGAGGAGCGCCGACGACGACGGGAGAAAGATGAGCTGGTCGATTTGACTGGCCGTGATCATGGTGAACGCAGGAGAGAAAGGGATAGTGATGAGGAGCGCCGTCGGCGGAGGGAGAAGGAGGATGAGCCGATAGACCTATCTAGCCGCGACCATGGGGATCGCAGGAGAGAAAGGGACAGCGATGAAGAGCGACGAAGGCGCCGCGAGAAAGACGATGAGCCAGTCGATTTATCTAGCCGTGATCATGGCGATCGCAGGAGAGAACGGGATAGCGATGAGGAGCGCCGAAGACACCGTGAAGCTAAAGAGGTCGATCCCGTCGTTGATCTAACTGGCCGCGACCCGGTCGAGCGAATGCCTCCCCGGCCCGAAAAGATTCCTCGAGACGAGTCGGATACCGAATCCCGTAGGCGCCGAGAGAAGGAGAAGCTGCACCGCGAGGATATCGATAAAGAACAACCACCCCCCATCATCGACCTCAACGGCCGCAACCCCGTCGAAAAGCCCACCCACCACCACTCCCCTTCCCCCT
>JPJZ01001564.1:0-20967 GCA_000750815.1 Pseudogymnoascus sp. VKM F-4516 (FW-969) | reverse complement strand
TAGGGACCCAAGAAACGGATCAACATCCACCAACCCATCCTCCTCTTTCGCACTCGCTCTATGCACACCGAATAGCTCCACTAACCCCCCCACCTCCGACCGGCGGACGCCCTTGAGATCGAGCACTTTGCGGAAATTCGCGTCGCTGCGGTCGTGGATGTGGATGAGATATGCTTGCACGAGCGCTTCGGGCGGTGTGGGCCGGACTTGGAGGGTTTTGAGGAGGGGGTCGAGGCGTGCGAGGGAGGTGGCGACGCGTTTTTGGAAGGAGGGGTTGGGGGGGAGGAGGGAGTTGAGGGAGGGTGCTAGGACGTATTTGTCTAGTAGGAGCTGTGTGGTGTTAGTGAGTGATTCTAAACTAACAAATTGGGAGTTAGACGAGGGGAAAAAGAAAGACATACCTGCTCAGCGCCCACCTCAGAAATCGGCCTACACGCCACAATCGTCCCCGCATAAGACTGCACCACCCCCTCAACGACCTTATCCGCAAACGCCCTCGCATACCCCGGCTTCTGCAGCAGCGCCAGCGTCTCCCCCGCACTCGCCTCCACCCGCCTCACAAGCTCACCCACATAACTCGACTGGTCCCCCACGCTCTCCATGCGGCTCCAATTCGTATTCCGCATCTCCCTCCACGCCGGCTCGGCGGCTACATCCACGCGTTTCGCGAGCGCTACTAGCGCCGCGGATGCAACGCCCATGAACGTGTCTGCCTGCGGCGCGAAGTCCACTTTCGGGGCTAACTCGGCGTCGATGCGCCGACGCAGCGTGTCGGCCAGCTGCGTACTATTCGTGTGCCAGTAATCCGCCGTATTTAGCACAAGAATCGCGTCATTGAGATGCGGTGGCGCGGGCGCGGAGCGAGAGAGCATAGGCAGTAGCACGGCGTGTGCATACTCGTCGAGGTACTTTGCGAACGTGCGGGAGAGGTCGAGGAGGCGGTCGCTGGTGGAGAGCTTGGCGCATTGGGCGAGGGTGAGCTTGTAGAAGTGGAAGAGCTCGATGGAGGAGGCGAGGACGGAGGAGGCGTGGAATTCTTCGTCTTCGGCGAGGGGGGGTTGGTTGCGGTAGGTTGGGATCATGGAGGCGAGTTGGCGGTCGCGCGATTCGACCCAGAGGCTGAGGTAGGGCTCGAAGGCTTGGGAAATGGAGCCATCGAAGGTGTGGGCGCGCTCTTCGGAGTTGAGGGTGTCGAGGGAGGCGCGGGGGTCGCTGGCGAACTTGGCTTCGAGGCTGTGCTCGAAGTCGAGGGTTTCTTGGAGGCAGCGTAGGAGGAGACTGACATCGAGTGTGTTGCCGTCTGTCCGCCTTGTGCTCTTCTCAAGAATAGCCTTGTAGTCTTCTCGTGTCCCTTCGCAGAAGGCATTCGCCAGCATCTCGTTGACTCTCCAGCTAGGCGGGAAGATAGCTGCATGCTCATCGTCATACGTCTTCCACATCCTCTTGAACCAACTGTATCGTCTCCCAATATTATCCAGACTCCCCGCCTCATCATTCCCCCTAAACACCTGTCTGTACTCCCTCAGCATCGTATTGCAATACCAAGTGATCAGTCTCGCCCTCGCCGTATCCCCCAGCGCATCCATCACCAAACATGCCTCCTTCAACATGCCCTTCTTCCCCCCAACCTCCCCCTTTGCAAACGCCATCTCAAAGTCCTCGCACACCTGCTCCCCCAACTCCCTCTGCAGATCCGCCACATTCCGGCTCAGCGTCGCAATCTGGTCAATACTGCGATAGCTCCGGAAGTGCGCCATGAGCTGTAGCACCGCCTGCAGCAGACCCGCACACTCGCGGTACTGCCTGCTCTTCGCTAGGCCGCGCAGCTGCTCGTACGCCGTGGTCAGCATCTGCAGTCGCTTCAGCGCCGTCATCGACAGAGTCAGGTTCCGCTTTGTGTGGTCGAGTCGCTTGATGTCGGCTGTCATATTGGTGATGGTGTGTTCGGTCTCGAGTGCGCGGTTGCGCACCGACTCAATCTTGCGGAAGAGCTGATCCAGTTCTGATTTGGCGGAGGACATGCGGTCGAGGGAGGAGGAGGCGCGGGGGGCGGCGAGGGTGCCCGTCAGGGCGTTTATGGAGGCGTCCAGGGCATCTTGTCGGGTTTGGAGGGCGGCGCCGACGGCTCCGACGGAGCTTAGAGTCGAAGGATGAGAGAAGATTGTGTTGAGATCGTCAATTGGGTCGTAATCGGCTGCGTAACAAGAGTGGTGAGGCGGTGGACGGTGGGGGGGTTTTGGGGGTCGAGGTGTGGGAAACATTACCTGCATCTAGGGACGAGGCTGTGACGGGGCCATTCATCCTGTATGAAGTATAGTTAAGGAATGAACTTGCAGCGCATCTACAATATATATCTGTTGCGCTGGGGTATCAAATGTCGCGAATTGAGGCCGTTGGGATCGTGAATAGTTGTCGTTTGCGGTGATTTAAGGTTTGGTGGTTCCCCAGGGTTGCATGGTTTCTAGCTGTTCGCTTCGTCCGCGCCGGAGCGGCTCTGTGGATCATTTTATAGAACTAACGAAGGGGCATCTCAACTATATGACTGTTCATCTACGTACGCCCGCAGACTTCCGCTTCAAAGCTATGCACGACTGTGCACGATTATGTATGCTGTAATATCAGTTGGGATGTAGATTTTATTACAGATGATGTGCTTAAGCGCTCAGTTTGTTTGTTCCAACACATTGTTGGAACTAGGCCTCAGCCTTGGGAAAGTGAGAGTCAGTCTTGTTTCTTACTGTTGTAGAATCCCAACTTCAGACCTGGCTTTACCAACAACACATTTCCATCCTAACCATGAGTTCCTCACCTCCTCCCACTCCGCCCTCGAGAGCCTCAAATATTGAAGAGATTCGGTTCAAGTCTATTACATTGCCGTGTGAATGGGTAGAGAATTACCAACCTGGTGGTTACCACCCAGTCCACCTTGGGGATGCCTTCAACAACGGCCAGTATAAGGTGATACGAAAGCTTGGTGAGGGTTGTCACTCAACCGTCTGGTTGGCCCGGAATGCGAAGTAAGTTGATCTCTTCACCATGTCTTCTTTTTATAAATATTTCGCTTTCTTATGTGGTGTCGGTTGCAACTATAGCCATTGATTGCTAACCCCTACTCCCAAGGAAGAGCCGTTATGTCGCCCTCAAGATACTCATTTCAGACCCATCCGAATCAACAATCGAACTGCAAATCTTGCGGCACATTTCCCAAATCGCGCCGGTGGAGGGGAACAAGTATGTCACTAAGCTGCTCGACGAATTCGAGCACCAGGGGCCAAATGGCGTCCATAAATGCCTGGTATTTGAGCTTATGGGGCCCAGTGTGACTATCATGGTTGAAGAGCTACCCCAGTTTAAGCCTCGTCGGAAGGACATGGACCTCCGATATCCGCCTCAGATGGCGAAGAGCATTCTGAAGCAATCTCTACAGGCCATGGCCTTTCTCCACAGGAATGGCATTTCACATGGAGACTTCCAACCGGGTAATATGCTCTTCACCCTTCAGGATATTGACTCGAAAGGGGAGGATATCCTACGACAGAAAGAAAATGTAGAATCCCAATCAATTTCTCCCCCAGTGGAGAGGCTCGACGGCAAGCAAGACATCTGGGCCCCTCGGTATCTCTGCGTCGCGCAACCATTGACGCCATTTACCAATTACGGTGATGGCTTCACAATCAAATTATCAGATATGGGTGGAGGTTAGTTCTTCTAGCATGATTATTTGACTCAGTGATGAATATATGTACTGACATGCATGCCAACCTGCACAGTATATTTCTTCACGGACCCCCCCAAAAAGATTCTCACTCCCACCGGCTTGAGACCCCCAGAGTTGGTTCTCACCGGAACCGTCGACAAATCCCTCGACATCTGGAGCTTCGGCTGCCTCGTATTCGAGCTCATGACCGGACAGCCTCTCTTCTTCGTGCCTTGGTCTGAGGACAAATCCGAGGAAATCGACGAACATATGATCGCACTTACCTCCGCTCTCGGACCGCTCCCCGACGAGCTCTACAACCACTGGACGTCATCTTCACTTTATTTCACTCCAGAGCGGGAGCTATTTAATTGCGAGATCGGCGGAGTCAACGAAGGTGAGGAGCCCCTTTTGCTCGAGGAGCAGTCGGTGGAAGAGTTATTCGACCAGGCGACCCCGGATATTTCTAACGAGGAGTCCGATGCGGTGAAGGCGCTCATCCGACGCATATTGCAGTACGACCCCGCAAAGCGGCCTTCTGCGGAGGAGATCTTACTCGACCCGTGGTTTACTAGGGACGAGGTTGAGGGTAACAGTGAGACTGCAACTAAGTAGTTGAAATTCCCACACTGCATAGACTTTTCCTTCGAGGATTCCCAAGGCAACTACGACCAAACTTTGCTTAGCAATCGTTCTTTCCATATCTATCCCCTGAGAGTTTTGAGGAAGCCGCGACCGAGGTCTGCTTGGCAATCGCGCTTTCCATTTTTGAACCTGGAATGACGCGAGGAAGCTGCACTGGGGCTTGGTTGGTAGTCCTCGAGACAAAAGGAAGGAAAGTGCAGTAGGCGGGGAAAATACCATTGAGGAATGTACGACTAAGGAAAGAGTACGACAATGAGGGAAAGCACGACTGAGGATGGATCCTTCCAAGCAAATAGAGCAAGCTACCGCGATGTAACTGTCCACAAAATGAGAATAGCAATACACACAGCAAGACACCGTCAAAATAGTCAAGACATTCAAATACAAGTGTCGCAGAAGGGGATATGGCTACAATAATCTTCTTAATTGACCCAGATAAACAAATGAACCGCTAACGCAAATGCCAATGGTCTACTATACAAATGAATCCCTATTCCAAACTCCATCCCTCTCATGACCTATATATCCACTCCCACTCCCCCAGGCCACGATCCCCCCCTTCTAAATGTCATTCATCTCTTTTCCAAAAAAAATAAAAAAAATAAGGTAGTAGCACCCAACGCGCTATATAGTTGAAAGTCGGGTATGTAAAATAAGATATGTCTACACCGCGTTATAAAATAATAAAATCCGCCTCCTTGGTGGCGTAATAGCCGCGGGTGACCCCGCGGGGTACACCTACGCAGGGTATGTTGTGTTATATAAAATAGATAGATACAGCGAGCGCTGCTTCGCGTCGCATTGCCTTCGCTTTTCATAAGCCATCTCCGTCGCGGGATCACCTCCTGCTCTGCACCGGGGTAACAGAGTACGAAGACTGATGACTGCTCTCCATCCTCGTCAGCATCGCAGCAGACGTCATGTCGCCACTCTGCTCAAACGACGGCCTGAGCTGATCCATCGAAGCGCGAATGCGATCGTAGCTCGGTCTCGGGCGATCGGTCGACATTCTCGGCGCCATGGGCGGCTCGAGCGACTGGCGGTGGTGGTGCGTGAAGTCGGTGGCGTTGCTGCCGACGCGGCTGCGGCCGGTCTGGGTGACGGTGGTGGGGGCAACTGAGGGTGGGTAAATTGGCCTTTGGTCTTCGCTCGGGTAGTGGGTATGCTTACTCGGCTTTGCGATACCTGACGAAGATGTGGAGGAGCCCTTGGACGAGTCGCCGCCTGCCTTGGCGGCGAGGGTGGGGTCGAGGTGGTCGAACTTGCCTTGTAGGACTTGCTCGCGGATCACGTCGACGTCGTAGGGGAAGTAGGCCTTTTGAATGAATTTGATGCAGAAGCGGGGCATCAGGGCGATGACGACGGAGAGGGAGGTGACGGCCCAGAAGGCGGCTTGGCCGAAGACTTGGGGTGCGGCTTCGTAGAAGAAAGAGGATGAGGTGAAGGCAGAGTACACGCCTGTCCAGAAGAAGATTAATAGGATACTAATCACCACGATGAGACCCATGAGCCAGTCCCATCTGTAGCTGTTCATGAGGATGTAGATGTTGATGACGATGACCGAGGGTGTCAGGACAAACACGCCGAACCTGTCTTTATCATCAAGGCCCAGCCCGTTGACAGTCACAATATTGCCACCCCGGAACTGGAGGTATGCCATGAAGAACAGGACAACTGATCCGTATAAGCCGTCAAGCATATACAGCCTGGAGCTCCATTAGTAAGGGGTCATATAACTGCACGGGGTAATACTTACCAGAATTTCCTCTGCGTCCATTCCTTGCGTTCGATACCGCGTCGGTAGAGCTGTGGCACTTCCAGCGACACCTTGTCACTGACATCTTGGTCCAAAACACCCATCAAAATTGGAGCCAGAGAAGTGAAAGCCAAGTTGAAGAGGGTAATGTATGTGATGTGGTATAAGTAGTTGATGTCGAAGTCGTCGAAGCACTGGTACCAGAACAAGGAGAACGTCCACACCATGTTCTTGTAGAAGAAGTTCGCAATCGTCTCTCCCAGCCTACGATACGACCATCGGCCGTGCACGAGGACGAGCCTCTGCAGGAAACGGAATTGCCCGATAGCGTAATCAGAAGACATGACGGCCTGACGACCCTCTTCTCCTGCAATACCAACGCCAATGTCTGCCTTTTGGATCATAGCAACATCGTTGGCTCCGTCACCAATCGACAACGTGATAACATCCAAGCCAACCTTGACCATAGATACGACAGCAGCCTTTTGCGCGGGGCTGACACGGCAACAAAGAACTGATTTGCACTGCTTGCAGAGAAGCAGGAACTTTTGCCGCAGCCTATCATCCAGGACGAGTTTGAGGGAGTCTCCGTCGATCACGACGGCGTGCGTCGGCGCAGGGGGCTCGTGATTTTTCCTAGCGGCCTTGAGTTCTTCGTCAGATCCAGTAATACCGAACACTGCGAGTTGTTTATCCAGCTCCGCTTCAGCCGTAGACAATTGCTCGTCTTCAAACTTGAATATGATAAGCTCCATGTCGTTGTTCAAGAGGTTGCACGAGAATCCAATGTTGATGGCAGTCTCGACCTTGTCGCCCGTAAGAACCCAAAGCTTAATACCAGCATTGGCAAGGAGTGCAATAGTATCTGGCACACCCTCTTGCAGACGATCTTCAATAGCGGTACCTCCCAACAATGTAAGATCGCGCTCTATCGAATCCGCCACAGCTTCCATCTTGTCCTCACGGTTTTGGATCGCAAACGACGCTGCCTCGTACTCCTTGTTCCACTTGCTATACTCAGCAGGGTCGAGTTCCCTCTCCGCAATACAGAGAGTTCTTAGCCCCTCTCTCGCAAACGTTTCCAGATGTTCAGCAGTCTCCCTGCGCAGCTCAGGTTGCTCTCCGCGCTTCAGACGGGAGTAGATCATACTATCTGCACCCTTGCAGAAAAGAACGATTTTCCCATCTGGCATCTCAATAATAGCACTCATACGCTTACGCGTAGAGTTGAATTCCAGGGTATTGAGAATCTTGTATGATCTTTCCTCTCCCTGGACATTCAGACGAATTCCGTCCATCGAATTCCCAAGCACTGTGTACCCGACATCTCTAGCCGTAGCAACCAGAGCCGCCTCATCAGGCGACTGGGCCTTGAACTCGATGCGGGGTGGGTCTCCAGGCGTGACCTCGGAGATGACGGTATGACACAGGGCAAGCGCGAGCATGAATTTCTCGCAAGCCAGCTGTTGTTCCCGGCTAGATTCGCCAGCTAAATCGGTGACGAAATCAGGAGCGATAAATGTCAGCTCGTCGTCGTGCAGGTATGGGTTGTCGTGTAGCTTGCGGAGATCTGCTATCATATGCAGGCGTGCTTCTTCGATTTCTGCACGCACTTTCGCGCCCTCCTTCTCAACATCAATGCCCGCTCTCTTTTGCATACCAGCCTGGGCTTCGGTATACGCTTCTCCGTATGGAACACCGTTGATGGTAGCCTTCTTGAACTCCATAACGTTCTGGGTCAGCGTACCAGTCTTGTCCGAAAAGATGTATTCGATTTGTCCGAGATCATCGGAGATATTCCAAGATTTTGGTGTACAGGGATAGTCAAGCTTCTCATAATACATCTCCGTGTCGCTGTAAATAAAGTACGCCTGGAGCGTCTTGATGATTTCTAGCGTAATATAGAGGGAAATAGGTACCAAATTCTGGAAATGGATGAGCGCGGCGAAGAAAGTGATAAGACCGTTCGTGCCGGGCGAACCGCCAATGGAGCCGAATTCGAAGTACTTGATGCTGGTGCCATCTTTGCTAAACGCCACGCCTTCACCCAAAGCAGCGATCAAGCATATGATGAACAGGATACCAAAGTTGTAGACGACGTTCCAGTTCAGCTCACGTGCAATTCGGGAGCGCTTGCTAGGCGTAATACCAGAGTTAATCATAATCTTGGTATCGAAGCCAGTGAAGATAACCACAGCAAGGGCCCACTCGGTATTCCTCAGGTTGCAGCCTCGAAGCAGCATATTATTGATGCCAATCGGCTCGACCATAGGCTGGCCTTCAGCATCTGGGTCCTTTTCGTTGTATTGTGTCCAGCGCGCGGCGGCGCTGTACTGGTAGAGGTTGGCATTCGGCGGCTCGCTCTCAATGATGAATTCCGTTCTCTCGCAGTCGCGGGCGTGCCTGATCTGCTTCCCGCTCTGGAGGGCGTGCCTGACTTTCAAGTTTGTCTCTCCGTCGAGGTTTTTGGTCTCGACGTAACAAGCGCCATCCGGGTCAGAAGTCGCAATGATAACCACGTCTGCGGGTAATTGATCGTCGTTGTAGATACGGACGAAATCACCGACTTGGACATTCTTCCAGTAATCTCGGTGGAAGCGAGCCTTGCCCGAAGCTGGTGTATTGGGATTCATCAGACTGCCAAAGTTCTTCCTCTGCGGTGGAGTTTGTCCCTCAAATGACAATGCTGAGGTTGGGCGCTCATCGGTAGGAGCAGTCAGGCCTTCCTCGCGGGGCTGAGGAGACGGGACCGGCGTCATCTGAATGTCCTCACCCGCATCGGCATACGATACGCGCTTGTTGCTATGTGCTGAGTAGGTAGACGCCCTTCTAGTTGCTATAGTGTCGAACGACCCCCTGGGCGGATTCGATCCGTCTTCGTCATCTTCTTGCTTCTTTTTCGCAAAGAGCGCACCTATCGCCTTCCCAGCGGTTCCCATGGCTCGGGACGTGGCCTTCTTGACTCTCCTCCAAAGCGACACATCATCGGCGTCGACATTGACATTATTCCATTCGACCAGGCGGTGGACAGCCGAGTTGTTTAGTTCGTCGTCGAGGTTTGAGCGTCTGTAATCTTCGATTCCGTCCTTGGTCGCTGTGACGAACACAATAACAATAAGAGGCGCTGCGTTTAGTGCTGGATCCGTAGCTCCGAAGATGGTAAAAATCTGCCTTGCTTAGCTGAGAGTCAAAAGACACTCGTTCGTATAAAACTTACGGTTAAGATAACCTGGACGAGGAAGTAAACATTCGCGATGTTGTGAAATTGTAGATAAATATTTTTCGGCAGGAAACTCAGCGGCGTATATTTCGCAGTCCGGATCTTATTCCTGGGATAAGTGATAATCGGCGATCCGTCTTCGTCCAGTGCATCTTGTGGCAGTGGGATGTTGAAGTGAACCTTCCTTTGACCCTCACCCTGTGTCTCGGCGGCCTCCTCAGGGTCCTCGTCTTTTCTATCCCCCAACTCTCCTCCACTCGGGGACTCACTTCCCCCAGATTCCCTCTTCTTTTCCATTCGCGAAGCCCGGCGGTTCAGGCGATCCATAATCGACATCCGCGTGCGATTCGCGCTCTTCCCCTTCTTGTGCTGCGTCGCCCACCTCAATCGCTTCGTGGGTACGGGGGCCAGCAGGCCTGGCTCAGGAGGAGCCAGCCCAGCATCGTTGTCGGCGGCGGCGTCGTTAGCCATGGTAGGTGGATGGCGACGTCGAGACCGGGGCAACGATTCCTCGTCGTCGAGAAGGTGTCGCGGCGAAGGGAGGGACAGCGAGGCCTAAGAGCGTCTCATCAGCCGTAGGATTGTTCGGTCGGCCGTGGGTCGGGCATTGGGCGAATTGGATGGTTCGCGACGCCGGAAGGTCCGGGGAGGGCGCGTTTGTCAGCGCCGATAATTTGCACAAAACCGACGAAACCCCGTTATAATACGAGTCGAGTACCTTAATTAGTCGTAATGTACCTGGACTGTACCTCAACTACGACTAGTATAGTACAACCATTTAACCATTTGCGACCATTTGCGACCCTTTTTTCTGCTAATTTACTAGAGGGATCACTAACCGTGCACGCCACCAACAAGCCATACAGAACAATCAGCAGCCAGATATTGGTTTCGGGGAGATTTGCGTTACAGGCCTCAGGGTAGAGTAGAAAGAGTACAGTACAGTACAGTACAGT
The DNA here is from genome assembly GCA_000750815.1 of Pseudogymnoascus sp. VKM F-4516 (FW-969). NCBI lineage: Eukaryota > Fungi > Ascomycota > Leotiomycetes > Thelebolales > Thelebolaceae > Pseudogymnoascus > Pseudogymnoascus sp. VKM F-4516 (FW-969). Next base: position 10,693 of record JPJZ01001564.1, on the reverse strand, counting down.
ACAGGCGTCAGCCCTGGCTGAGATGTGTTGTTTTGAAATTTGGTGGTACGCGGTTATGCAGTACGCATCATTTCATTTCATTCAGCCCTGCAGTGGCTTAGACACAATCTGCGAATATGTGTTGCGTGTGGCTACGTATGGCTGTAATTGCTGCGTATGCTGCGTATGCTGCTTATTATTTATTCCCTACAGTCTTCTATTTTCCATATTCCTACACAAAATGTTCGACAATACGCCGTTGTACACACGCATATGTAAGCCCTTTGTTCTCCATGTACCATACGTGTACCACATCCTCCAACCCTGCGCCCAACAGCGGCGTGAACGTGAATCATACTCTTACTCAGACTACACAGTGGCTAATCCAACACTGCATAAAGTAGGGATATGCGGTTTGGCCCGCCGAGATATTTTTAATGTGGGGTGCAGGTTTGGAAAAGAAGGTGCTATTTTAGAGTCGGGGACTTGAACAAAATTAGGCCCCGTTAGTTATGCTAGTTATGAACGCTACGGCGTGAAAGGACCCTCATATACGACGAATAGACTCCATAGACTCCGTAGACTCCATACGATGCAACGTTATTGCTTGTGACGAGCCGACTCAGGGGGAAATAATAGAGATAGACATTGTAGGTAGGGGAATGATGCTCTTCAAGAAAGCCTAGCACGAATATTTTAGTACGTAGAGCGATATAGAAGTAAGGGATGACCCGCTAGACTATAGAGGAAAGCATAAAATGCTTAAAGAGGGAAGGAATGGCTGCCTGATATTAAAAAGGAAAGAATCGCCAGCTATAAAAAGCAAAGAACAACAAGCTATAAAGAGATGGAACGATCAGCTAGATGGAGAAACAACGATGATCCAACGAGGGAAAGAGCGACTGGCCAAGAAGCTCGGATTGCGAACAAGGGAAAGAGCGACTGGCCAAGGAACTAATCGTAATTGAGGTTCAGAATGCGAACACGGTGGCATATACAAACTATAGGGGCGCAGCAAGACGCGTTGAAGCATAAATGGCGTAAGATCGGAAGAACAAAAAGTAAGACATATCACACGAACGGCCTTGAGAACTTCACGGATAGTAATATGTAAATTACCAGCACTGGGTTAATCAACTCCCAACAATCTATCCCCAACTCCAAAAACTCCCTATCCATCCCATCACCTCCTCAATTCCATCATCTCCTAATAGACGACGCTCACTTCCCCCCCGCCTTCTCCATCTCCTTCACATACGCCTCCCACGTCTCAATAGCCTCATCATAAAACCCCACATGCGCATCCGCCAACGCCCCAAACTGCGTCTTAAACTCAATCCTCTTGATCCTCTCAAAATCCGCCACCTCCCTGATAACCTCCTCATCAAACGCCTCCGTCATTCGCTTCGCCTCCTCCACCGCCGCAGTCAGCTCCTCAATCTTCAGCTCCGCCTCGCGCACCCTCTTGCGCCGCGCCTGCTCGTGATCCACGCCCCTAACATCCTCGAGCTTCGAGCGCAGGAACCCCCCTGGGCCGGTCGAGGCGCTGTGAGAACTAGCGAGGCGGTCGCGCTGCTGCGTCGTGTCGGCGAGGAGGACGGCGGTCTGTTCGAAATCAACTTGCTTCGCGTCGCGGAGCTTGAGTAGAGCCTTCACAGCCGTGCTGTACGACTGCATGTCACGCAAGCTGCCGAGGTAATCGTGATCCGTCTTATCCTTGAGAATCTTCATCTCGGCCGACGTATCCTCGATGCTCGCCGTGAACGCATGAACTGGCCCCTCCACACCAGGCTCGAGGGTAATTAGCTTCTGGAAGTTTTCGCCCAGCTCGTGGAAGTCCTTGGCCAGCTCGTCCTCGCGGCGCGCCACGCGGACGACCACCTTCTCGATATGGCCCAGGTCTTCGTCTAGCTTATCGCTCTTCTCGCGCACCTCGATGAAGCGTCGGTCGGGCTTGTGTACTTTCGTAAAAGCGTTGATGAAGGTCTCTGTAATCCCATCAAAGACTCCCGAGCCCTGATCGCCATTTGAGGGCGTCCTGTTGGGGCGTCCCCGCATCGTGGCGTTCCAGTCTTGGCTCTCGAGGAAGATGATCAGAAGCGCTGAGCGACGCAGGACGGGGTGAAGAGTCAGGCGGCGCAGGAAGCGCTTCAGCGAGTTGGTGCGCCTCTGCATGAATTCCGTGCTGAAGCGGTCGCCGGTGACGTACATCATGCTGTGCTTGTCGGGGAGAGGAGGGACGGCGCATTGTGGATATTCCGCATAGAGAGTATTATACAGGAAGACGAAGTCTGTGAATCGCCTTCGGACGGATGTCGTCGGTTTTTGGAAGGAAGGGAAGTTGGTCTATATCTGTTAGCGTAGTCCTCTTCCTATCCCTCTTTAACACAGCGGGAGGGAGATACACACATTAGTAGTAACAAGGTAAGACACATAAGAGTCTTTCGATCCATCGCCCTCCTTCAGCGGTGCTGTCACCGTACACTCAAGGCTCCCATTTCCAATTCCAGCATTGTCCAACGGATCCTTGCGCGGCGCCTCCTCCGTCCCATCAGCTATCCTCTCCGCATGGCTAGGCTGCGCTTCCCCAGCCGCAGCTCCAGCACTTGATCCTCCAGCTCCATCCGTATTTCCCCTCGGCGGTGACTGCCACGACACATCGTTGAAGTCGTCGTTCTCCATCGCACCGGGATTGGCGGGGTTGTCGGGCGAAGGAATTGCTATCACACTAGGTCCCTAGCCAAGCTCGTGAAGTTGAATTGCGCAGGTAGGTATTTCAATGCTTCATGAAGTGTTTGAGGCTCACAAACGTATAACGGGGTCGCTTTGTGAGTGCCGAAGAGAGTTAAAATCCGATTTGTGGTTTCGGGGAGCCTGACGGTGACAGGGGCGCGTCATCAAGTAACGAATGCGCAACCTGGATCGGTCAAGGTCCCACCAAGGCAGGAAGGGAGCTTGTAGCCGCTCTGCACGTGACATGTCGATCACTCTTGCCGTTTACGACAACTGGTTGGTCTTTATCACAATCCAGCAGTTTCACTCAAACTGCTCTCCCGTTTAACAGCTTATATTACTTTCTTTCTTGTCCAAGTGAGTGGTGTTTGAGCTGCTGAACCTAGTAACTTTTACTGTTGCTTAATGCCACAACACTACCAATGATCTTGTGCCCACCTATCAGTGCTTTCGTCCTAGCTGTGTCCCTTTAAAACCCACATGCTTTCTATGTCGTCTATCTTGTCTAGATAACGCTCTTTGCAGATACTTGCCGGCGGCGCTGACGGTATGTCTCAGCTCAAGCTACTCAGTACGACGTGGTTCAAGCTGCGCAGACAACCATTTACACCACCAACAGCCAATATATGAGTAAACCAGCTCACCTTCTATCTACTATTGGGTGTGTCGTGTCTCAGCTCGAAGTGCTTGTGCTTCCCTGAGGTTTGTGTTTATAAGTGCAAACTGCAGTGCTCCCCTACTCTTCAGTCGCATTGGATTGTCCCCGACATCCAATTTGCTGGGCTGGCCGTCGATATGGTTGCTATGCAAGTGATATTGGCGCCGGGACGCTCATCTGACGTTAAGGTCGACTTGCATTTCACTTTAGTTGCTCAGAAAATGTAAGATCACACGAGAAAAATTATGCTGTGGCTTCAGAATTCGAAGCAATTATCCTTAGTAGCTGGCTACTACTATCTCCCATGTAAAACCACACCATTTCCCTAGTTCGTTCATCTTCGCCGCTCCAACTTTCCTCTGCTGCAATCGTCCAGTTTCTGCTTCTTCAGGACTTCTATATCATCTAAACAGAACTCAAACACCATCCTTTTAACCATCATGCAGCTTTATAAGCTATTCCTGCTGCTCTCTGCCGCTCTCTACGCCAGTGCTACACCAATAGATGCTGAACAAGCAGCTTTAACACCGTGTGATGGACCGTCTAATGCTGGGCCAGCCGATACTAAACCCGCTGCTCTAACACCATCTGATGGACCGTCTAATGCCGGACCAGCCGATACCGAAGTAGCCATTTCACGGGCTGATGTAGCACCCACCGACTATACATCTTGCAGCAACTGGTATCACTGGAATGACTGGGGCGACTGGATATACACGGAAGTCCAATTCTGCTTCAGGCAAACGGGAACGTCGACTATTGCCACTGCGAACTTTGCCAACGACAAGTTCTACGCTCTCCAATGGCGGTCTGCTGGCGGGCATCTGATATATTGGAGGGTCACGGCGACTATATCCGGAGTTGACTTCTACACGACAAGGGAGGACAGGTACCGTACTATAGGAATGGAATATTATACTTTCTCTCCTCCCATCACTCCCACGATCCACTCAGTCCACATCGATTATTACCAGGTTGGAGCTTACTGGGATGAGAATGCGGAGATGATTCGGGAGGCCGACTTTTTAATTTGGCTCTAGGCAATGATGATTGATAGAGTGTAAGGTTGGCATTCTTGTTATAATTCCACTGATGACTTCAAGCCGCAACACGCATCTGTTCTCTCTCAAATATGGTTAACTGACCGCGGCAGTTCATATCCGTTGAATTTTATAGCAATACTCTATAATTTGGATTATAAAAGAAACACGGATAATAGGTTGGAACGTGAGTCTCGGTATAGGTTTTCCCTCATGATATTGAGGTTTTCCTATATTGTTATGCAAATGCAGAGGCCCAAGGCGTCAATTGACTTTGATTCTTCTTCTACAAGCTAAATATCCCCAATAACGCCTCGAGCAGACTCATATGCCTGTGTCCATCATTTGCTTCGTAATTATACAACACGCCTGTGTATTAACAAAGACTTTTCCGATCTAAAAACCAGGTCTTGATCCCATCGTAGCCCATATTCTCCTTCCAATGTTACCCGCTCAAAGATTGCAATACATCCATGTCTTCGTCAATCAGATCTTGTCGCTCCAACTCCCACCAACCTATAAAACAACCTCGACATGTATTCAATGGCCTTCCCATTTACCCTGTCCAGTACTGTCAACTTGGGCGGGCGGTAAAATATGGGCGTCGTTTCCTCCCACTCGTCACCGTTATGACCTTGAGCTGGCTCCCCCTAAATCCTCGCCGTCACCACTTGCACCAGTACAACCTCACACAGTCCATCTTTTCCTCTCAGCACACCCAATCCAACCAAACCAGTACGCCAAACTTGCAACAGCAACGGCAACAACATTACCACACTTCTGTTCATGTAGGAGAATGCAACCCGGGAGGATGTAACCCGGGAGAATGTAGCTCGCGGTATCTCTGCGCTGGAGTTACGCTAGACAGCTCCGTGGTATTATACCTAGTGATCATCTCATGATATGCTTCATCAGAGGGTGCTTCATTGGGATATGCATCATCAGAGTGTGCTTCATAAGGCTTCGTCTCGTACGTTAGTGGAGGCTCCCAATAAGGCACCACCGCCTTCTGCCTTCGGCGTCGCAGGAATATGATCGCTATAACGATGATCGCTATTAGAATAGCTCCGCTGACTCCGACTCCGACACCGATGGGGATTGCAAGGCTTTTGTTCTCTTGGGCTTGCGTGGGCGGGTTTGTAGACGTGATGGGCTCGGGAGAAGTGCTTGTTTCTGTTGCATCTTTGTCTTTTGGAACTGGAGTCGATGAGGGGGTGTTTTCCTCAGCTTGCGAGGGAGTATTTGCAGGCGTGCTGGTTTCGGGCGAGGTGGTTGTTTCTGGTGCTTCTTTGGAAGCGGAGGTCGATGAAGTGGCATCGGTGCTGGATGGTGACGGAGAGGCATGAGTACTGGATTCTGACGGAGCGGCCTCAGTGCTAGGTGCCGACGGGGTGGTATGAATGGTGGATTCTGACGAGGGCGTAGGAGTGCTAGGAGACGTGCTAGGAAGCGTGCTACTTGGGAACTTCACGTCGAGATCAATGGTGCCAATGATACTGCCAGCTTCGACATGAATAATCTGGCTGGGATCGGCACAGTTGCATCCATTGTATCCATAGCAGCAATAAGCATTTGGGCCAGCTTCTGGGCAGCTTTGCACGCCATTTCCCAGGTCTATTTCACAGTTAGTATTTATGGACTTGACCACACAACATCCCAAAAAAGGGCTACTACGATAACTGAAGAAAATATAGAAATATGCTTACCACTAAAGCATCCTGTGAAGCACTTTGGGTCTTGAAACGAAGGATCAGTGCAGGCATTCCAAAAGAACGTGGTTATATAGAACCCCGGCGGATGGCTAGCCTTCAGCGCCGGACCAGGCGAGCAGAGTCCATTACTGAAGCAGATATCTCCTGGTTCACAACACGAGGTGACTCCGGCATCCGATTCGCATGGGAAGAAGGGCTTTTTGCTCTCGGGACCGCTCGCGAGACCTGATGAATCATAGCACACTGCCGACTGCGCGGGTGAGACTTGGGATAGCAGCAAGCACAGGACGAAGACGATGGCGCGGAGCGAGATCGGCAAGGCGGACAGAGGAGGTGAATTGGCCCAGACCATCTTGCGGGATGAAGAGAATTGGATCGATCCTCAATTAGTTCGGGTATTGGGGGGGTTGTGCAGAGCATTTTGAAGGAGGATGGGAAGCAGGTTCTCTTAATAGGCGGCTCATGTTTTGCACATGTTGTACCTGAGGAGGCTTTAACTCCTGGTTATCGCCACGGCGCTTAAAGCTGTCAGAACTAAGGTACGAGCCAGTTGCGAATAATCGCTAGTCCCAAAGATAAGTTAAGATTGGTATTCTGGAACGTGGTTGTGCCACCGTAGGATTTCAGCTGAGGCGAGGCTGGCCAAGGGGATCCTTGAAAAAGCGCCATTAGGAGAGCTAAGCGCCGACGTGAGACCGCACCAGACGCCAGAATTCCGGGTAGATGGGTGGGGAGACACGTGGAGGAAGAGCCCGCACTGCGATTAGAGAAAAAGAAAAATGTATATGAGAGATTTCCAGACCATTGAAACGCGCAGTCAGTGCATACAGGGGAGGCTAAGCGCCCAAGAATGAGGCCGCAGCAGACGCCAGAATTCCGGATAGACGAACGGAGAGACACTTGTAGGAAGGGTTGGCACTGCGTTTAGAAAAAAATATACATACGAGAGATTTCGAAACCATTGAAAATCGCTGTTAGTCTTGAAGCGCGTTGCTTATGTCCCTTATTCGTCGAGTGCAGAGGGTTGGGAATGTTGGCCAAGGGCTGCTTGGCAATCGTTCTTCCATTTAATCAACTTAAAGAGTTTTGAGGAAGCTGCGACTGGCCTTTGGTTAAAATCGTACTTTCCGTATCAAACAACTGGAAGTTCTGAGGAAGCTTCGATGCAGCCTTGCTTAGAAATCGTTCTTGCCATATCCATCAACTTGAGAGTTTCGAGGAAGTTGCGACTGAGCTTTGCTTGGCAATCGTTCTTTCCATATTTATCTACTTGGAGGATTCTGTGAAAGGGCTGGCACGGCGACTACAAAAGAAATATGAGAGATTTCTAAAATAAAACATCTAATGGTGAAGTGGACCCATTTCTATAGTATAGTGTACATCCGTCCCTATGCCCACAATGTGCCCCCCCCCATCCAGCAGCGCCTGGAGACCTAATCATGCCATACAAACGAAATGTGAAGAGGCTTGCAATAGTAGCAGCCCTTAATTACTCCTTCTTATCCTTCGTCCCCTCAGCCGCGCCAGCATCAACAGACTTGGCCAAGTTCTGGTCCTTCTCCGCACCGATCGCCTCGCTGACCTGCTCCGTGTTCTTGCCATTCGCCTCCGCATCCGCGCGGCGCTGCTCCTCCTCATCGATATTCTCGTGATCGCGGGGCGTGGCAAGACCAGACTCCTTGTTCTCCTCATCCTGCTCGTTCTCCTCCTCAATCAGCTCCTGCTGCTCCTTCAGCACCTCCAGACGCTGCTTGTTCGTCGCGGCGCCCTCGGCGTTGTGGACCTCGAGCTCGATCTCGTGGAAGAGCTCTTCGGGGATGGAAGATAGGACACCGGTGAGGGCGTCGATTTGGCTGCTGATCTCGGAGTCCTGGCCCTGGGCGTACATGAAGGCGTTGCTTAGAACCAGGAGGGTCGAGGGCACGCCGTACTTGAGACGGAGCTCCAACCAGGACTGGAGGTCGTCACGGAGGCGACCGGGAGACACACCGTGGGTGCGGATACCGCGGCTAGCACAGGCGGTCTGGAGCTCGGGAACTGACAGGCTCTCGACGCCCTCGAAGCTGATGGCCCTGTCGTCCCTCTTGATCTGACGCATCCGGTGACGGATCTGGTAGCGAAGCATCATGTCTGTGCCGAATGTGTTCAGGTTCATGTAGCGGCACATGCCGACCAGTTGTGGCCGGGACAAGTTGTCAAGCGTCAAGTCATCCTTGAAGATCTTGCACACCTTGATCACGTCCGCTGCTGTTGGTGTCTCGCCGGTGGCGCGAACCTTGCGAAAGAATTCAGAGAACTCTTCGCGCTGTGCTATGGCCGAGTTCAATGGGAGCCCGGTCTCCTTCAGGGTATCGCTGAGGAAGCTGCTGACCTCCTTCCTCGTGGCCCTCAGGTTGGACATCTTGGTGTCCTTTGATTTCTGGCCCTCGTAGGTGCTGGGAAGCATGTTGGGGAACAGCTTCAGAGCGACTGGGAGGAGCAGCTCGGCGAAAGGCACGATGAGGAAAACGGAAAATGGCACGAGACGGCCAAGATCCTGCACAGTGCGCTTCAACTGCCTGTTCTCCCTACGACTGAGTTCATAACCAGCCGCCATCTTCAACGCCAAACGAGTACTGATCTTGACCTCCGTCGACAGCAGCTTCGTTCCATCCCAGTAATGTGCAAGCTCCTTCTTGATCTTCTGACCCAGGGTCAACTTCTTCTCCGACTTCTTCACCTCCGACGTGTCGATGGACTTCTCCTTTTCGCCTGCGAGCTCGGAGAGAGTCAGTGCCTCGACCGCATCGGTCTTGGGCACGGCAGTCGGTGCTGTCCTTGACACGGAATCGATATCGCCCTTGTTTTCGATGGCATCCGCTGCCTTATCAAGCGTTTTTGACGTGGGCTTGGCGCTGTCAGCCGGTAGTGGCTTCTTGGCCTGCTCGGCATTGAACCCTGGCGGCGGGCCATTCGACGTGGTTGTAGTTGTGTGTGTATCGGTAGAAGCATATCTGCTGTGAGGGACGAGGAGGGCCAGAGCGGTCATGTGGGTTGGGAGGTTGCGGCCATTGCGACGGAGATAGGCCGTGTACGCGGACGACGGGCCAAACGAGGATCTAGGGAAAGCACGAGCTATTATCGGGAGTCAGTTTTTTTGCGCATGTAGGGGCCATCTTCTCGAGACTGCGTATACATACCAGCACTCAAAACCGAAGTCCGGGCAGCCGCATTGCGAACTAAGCTTGAGGATGCGCTCATCACGGATACCGAGGCGACAAAGGGCTTGCTGTTGCTCTAGGAATCGGGCGAGAGCGTGGAAAAGGAGTGTCAAGGCAGGCGGGAGTGCGCCGCCTTTAGATAATAGATTCGTTTCGGGGATGTAATTGTGGTTGAGATGATGGTGAAGACGTGGCGTAAGTAATGGAAAGAGGGAGAAATTATCACCCAGCTCATGTGTTTTCCATGGAGAATCCCCGAACCCGAGCCCCCGACAGGCCGGGCGCCGATGAATCCGTGGGTGTGGGTGTGGTTTCACGTGACTTTTAAGGATGCGAACGGGTGCAGGAAGAGGGAAAAGTGACGTCTGAGTGGAGGGACTTGGAGGGTCCAGAAGGAGCCACGCAACGCACCCGGCGCCTGGGTATTTCAAGGTACCACCGTACCAAAATAGAGTAGGAAGATACATGGTTGAGTGCAGTTATTCACCATTGCCAACCAATATAAGCAATATAAATCCGTAAAATATTCATTAAATACTTTGTAATTTTCTGCATCGTCTGGTATTTTTAACATATTTTCTAGTATTTTGTACGGTTTATAGGAATTTTGTGAACTTTATGGTATTTTCAGGACATACACACGCTTACACCCACGTGACATGTCCCCTCAACAAGCCCCCGACAACTCCGTCTAATCCCCGCCAATCCCGCCGATTTCGGCCTTAGCGGCCTTAGCGCCACCTCAACCAAGATCCCGCCAAGTCTCCCTGGTGCACCGTGCTACAGTACACTACAGTAACACTACAGGGTGCTCCTACCACCAAAATCTTCTTATCGGGACTCCTCGGCACCTTTCTCCAACTCCGGACGCTTATACTCGCAAGCTCAACCCCAACCTCCAACCGCCAGCCCGCTCATCCCACTTCCACATGCTTATACGCGTGCCTGTATCAACATCACCATCATCATTATCCCCCTCCGATCGCTTTTAGCCACGCTCTCTTCCTTGTGACAGACGGATATTTTAGCAGCCTCGCATCTGCCGCGCTTTAGTTCGCTCTTTCCTCCACTACTTTTTATACTCCGAATACCCCCCCGATTCAACCATTCACCATGCTTCACTCCTGAATAACGCAGTTGCGGTTGGGCTTCAGAACGGATTGCTATCACTTACAACCGACGGACGGATATCGGCGGACCATAATTACCATCTTCGGCTACTCATACTATTGTTATAATAACCTTCAACTTCACCACTACACGCCCCGTCTCGTTGTCAATTAAACATCCACAATGAAGCTCGCCAAAGCAGCCCGCATCATCCTCGTCGGCGCCCCAGGTTCGTCTCCCCTCCCCGTCGCCCTCCCTCCT
>JPJZ01001563.1:0-20914 GCA_000750815.1 Pseudogymnoascus sp. VKM F-4516 (FW-969) | reverse complement strand
CCCGGCCACCCCCCCCGACAGCCAATGATCCACTCTATTCACAGCCTTACAGCTTGTTGTATATATAAATACGTTTGGGTATGGGTGGTATGGGTACTGGAGTAGGCTGCATTGCATACGGAGTATACCAACCTACGAACGAAGGAATATATATATTCGGCATCCTTCCACCCCAAGGCTGCCTCTCAAAAAGCTTGCCTGAACACTTATCATACCGTTGCATCCATATCTCTTTCCATCCTTCAGACAACACTCTTATAATACGTGTACATCACCACTTGTGATATATTGCTTGCATTCTCATCCTGATTGCTTTGCTCTCTGTCCTCGCCCTCACCATATAATATCTCCTCACATACTCATCATGTCTCAACACGCCTACTCATACCACCAAACGCCCGCGGCACCGCATCGCCTGCCTGCAAACCACGGCACCAGCAGTGCTTTCTCCTCATCTGCCAATCCAGACGAAGACTGGACCCAGATATCCGACCTTGCCGAGCGTCGCCGTATCCAAAACCGCATCGCCCAACGCAACTACCGTGCGTGCCTTCCTTCACTCTCACTCCCACTCCCACCCTTCTAACACCCCCTAGGCAAGAAGCTCAAGCGCCGCCTCGAAGACCTCGAACGCCGTGCCGGCTCCTCCTCCGCCTCCCCCCCACAATCCCACACCGAACTCAAGCCCTCAAAACCCAGCACAAACATGCACAAGTCACCTTCCTCGTCGTCCTCGTCTTCCGGCCGCCGCACTGCAAAGCTCTCCCCGCGTGCCACATACCAGACCCCACAACAACAATACACCCCGCCGGCCGACGACCTGTTCCCCCTCGATCGTGCCAGCTCTCACACTCCCCCTCTCTTTACCTACGCCCCCTATCCGGCCCCGGAAGACTACTCATTTAACCCTTCTTACCGGCCCGCCTACCCCGCCACCACAGGCTACGAGTACGCCGCACTCCCGCGCCCGGCCTACGAGCCCAAGCGCGCTGACGAGGGAGGCGATATCAACGCCTTCGGAATGAGCTATGCCGCTATGGCTGGACTGGATATCCAGACACACTATGACGACCCGCTTGTGAGTCCGCGTCTGCCTGATCTGCGGCTCGGCGCTTAGACTGACGACTTTTTTTTCAGACGCCGCCGCTCGGAGAAGGATTTGAGTTTGAGGTTGTTGGCGAGGAGGAGAATTACACCCTGTTTCAGGGCGCAAGGACGAGCTGGTCGCCCGAGCCGTTAATGTAGCCCGACTGCCTGACTTGTCTCGCTGACTTGCTGGCTGGCTGGTGGGTGGCTTTGGGTGTAACGCACTTTATGACGAATCTGGATGGGACACGGCTTGCATGGGATTTTACCGCCGTTGTGGTGTTTGGTAGATGGATGAGCGGGATATGGAGCGGTTGGGCCTGGGAGCATTTTTGGCTTGGGGTCTTGGGATGGGATGGGATGGATACCCGCTCGGTGTTTCGGTGCCAAAATTGTCTGCTATTGTTGGAAAGGGAAATTGACCTCTCTTGTTTATGTGTTTTTTGGTCGGTTCGCTACCTCCTCGACGGAGCGGTGATGGATGAGGGGATGTTTAGATGGATAGTGAGGATGAAATTAGAAGACTGATGGCTACATTATACGATTTACCTTAACTTGTCTTGCATGGATCTCGCTCGCTTGCTTTGAGGAACTTGTGACGTGTTTGTGCACATTGTGATCTCCAATTCCAAATTCTCCGAGGAGACGCTTCCTTCAATCACCTTTACCGGCGAGTTCTTGAACTCAGCCTGGTAAGCTGACATACTTGTGAGAATAACCTTAGCACATGACAATAACTTATCCTCGGCCTCCTCCGTGCTGTGTTGGGCCGTGACCGGTTGTCGTCAGCACTTCCCAGATCAAGTTCTCCCAGCATGGTGAGATTCCATTCTACAGGCATCCCCTGGCACTTTGAGACTCAAGTGACAACAAGCCAGGCATCACGAGTACTGTGCTATACTTTTTCCATTGGAATTATATGCATCGTCATTGATATGAACTAGCAGCCAAGAGTATTCGCATTCATTCTCACAATCCATACGCCTGGTTTCTGAATCCTTTTCGTTCCGATCTCAAACTAAGACTTCATACTCTCTACGTCCTACATGTGTTTTTCAAAGCCCTCAAATCACCAGCCACGGCCGACTCACCCACTGTCAGACTCTACTCTACCACGATATACCACACTCATCTACCCCCCATCGTATGTAACCCCCATCTCCCTCTATCTATCTGAGTCTTACCATGGCCCAGAGTGTTTGTTGCCATAAAAGACACGGGGCGGGGTGGTGCTATACCACCGGCCACATCCACTAATCGGCACGAGTATATTGGAGTCCTGGTTCAGACTCTTCGTTTTGTGGAGGGAGGTGAGGTGCAGAGCGGCGGTGGCAAAGAGGCGACAAAATGGGGGGTGGTGACGGTAAGTGCAGTGGTGATGTGATGGTAATAGTGATAGCGGAAGAGTTGGTGACGGGGTTTGTATTCGGTGACAGAGCCACTATTCAGTGATGAGAGCTTCGTTATACGGTAATCAAAGAACCCAACTAACACACCATGTGTTTGCGGTGACTGAGCTTGGTCTAAATCTGTGAGCTTCTTACTCTCCGCTTCAAAGTATGTCTTTGTAATAATGTTGCGGCCTCTTCATATGCTGTCCTGGAAGAATCACCGTACGCAAATTAGACCATGTGTGTATTTTCCACATACGACCATAGACCCAAGACAACAGGGCATCCCGTTTATTCTACGTGGTGATGGTAGAATCGTAAGATCAACGCCCCTTTCTAAGACGCTGTGCCCATCTTCACAAATTCTGTGTGCAGCATGGTATATTTCCATGTATAGAAGACGCCCACATGCTCGCTCTCCTTCAATTCAGAACAATATCTTCTTCCCAAGTAACATAATCGGCGTCAAGACCATTTGGCTTGGTGAAGAAGATCACAAAGTGCCTCGGGGGGTCAACGCCCATGTCTGATAATACATGGGCATTTTTAACGCGGAGTTCCTCGAACGGCACGTCACTGGCCGTATCAAACCATGACTCTTCGATTGCGGCCACGCGTTCTGCGACTTTAGCATGCAGTCTCGCATCCCATAACCCCTCTCGACCAGGAATAGCATACAGTAGCTCGATAGCTTCGTGGCGGATGGATGACTTCCGACATTTGATGGCCGTGAGGAAGAGAGGGGGAATGATGGCCATGTCCAGACTAAATAAAGACGAGGTAGTCGGCATCATGGCTAGACACCGGGCCCATGTGGTGATGGATTGGAAATCCTCCATGTACGCATCAAAGCTGGTTTCGTCAGGTGCGAGACATGCAGATAACCAGATGTAGGCAGCTTTGTATTGGATTCGAAGAAGAAGCGGTTCTCGTTGGTCATTCGCGCACCGGCGCGTTTCTATTGTTTTCATTAAAGCTTCGAAAGAGCATAACCATTGAAGGAATTGGGCTTGAAGATCGAATTGCCGAGTCTGTATGGAGGGCTGTTGCTGACCTGTACGCTTATTGTCCATTGCGGCTCGCACGAATCGTAATGAGCACAACATAAGTGCGTCGAAGGAGGCCTTTGCTTCATGGATGCTGTTAAAGTTTAATGGGTCTATCACTACGGAACTCGGCTTAGAAAGCTCTATGGCAGAAGCGTCCGATACGGGCATTCCGAATAAAGTCAATTGCGCCAGCAGGCGAGAGAATATCTGGTATAGATTTTGCTCAACAAAGTCCGAGCCGAAGAAGGAGGATACGGTTCGACAGTCCGTCTCTTTGGTACGGGCCGAACCAAGGATATTGAGACCGTTTTGGAGATGGTTCACTGCCAACTCTCGATTGTTGCGTAAGCACTCGAGACAAATAAAGAGTATACAGCACATCAGCGTCACCTCGACAGACTCTTGGCCGTGTAAAAGCTTATTTTTCAGAGACCTGATCGCCTGGTTATATTGCTGCAAGGTGAAAGGATGACTGATAAGCCTGTTTTCCGGTCGTGGGTCACTGGAGGTCTCATATTGCGCATGTAGCGAGCCTACGGCGAGCAATGCATGCCGTATAGCTGGCTCTGAGCGGCTTAATTGTAGTAGAAGAGAAGACCACTGCAAGGTTATGGAGTTAGTATTTCTTGATAAATGGTGGAGGGATTGTAAGGCGTATAAATTTGTCGATATGCCGAAAGCAAAGCGTGCGTTGTCAATATATACGCTCTGCAAAGGAAAAATGTGCTAACATACGAAACTGGTATCAAAAGCACCAGAAAGTGCTGGGGCAGTGCGGCATAAGAAAAAGTCTAGAAAGCGGCACTCTTCTGGCGTGCCTAGAACTGGGAGCAATGTGACATCCGCACGAATGTCTGGCTGTTTTAAAATCTGCCGTGAGGCTCGCACGACTATCAGTGTTGGTTCCGGGCTACTTCCGTTTGAACCCGGGGGGCTTGCATAGCCATCACACTTGCGGCCAGTATTGTTGCAACGCTTGCAAGAAGGTTTTTCCTCGTCACATTTTACCTTCCTGATCCTATTAATCACATGGTTTGGTTAGAATATATCAAACGGAGGCACGAAAGAAGAGCCAAGGTGAGTATGGCAATGAGTATGAGTACCAAGTTCATGCTAGGAGACGACTGACCTGCATGTAATGCATCCGGTCTTGACTTTGAGCTTCCGCCGCTGCGGCACTGCAAGTGTCGCCATATTAATCCTCCAGTAACTGATGCAGCGACATATACGCAGGGGAAATTTACGGCATCTGGGAAGTATTCCAATAGTGCCAAATGCAAGCGCTGTAAGGGAGGTTTGTTAGCGTTCTTGTCGTCTCAAGGGTGGGGAGCTGTGGCGCGTATAGAGTCTTTAGCTCAACATACCACAAGTAAATAACTTCAACAGGCTAGTTTAGGCGTCTGGGTGTCAAACTAATAAACGCTGCGTCAAGTGAAGGTTTGACAGAGGAGGCAGGGCGTTGAATATCTCGTGCCGAGAAGGATTCGACCCATGCTTACTGGGGGCGGTGCCGCTCGGACCTATAGCGTCAGCGAGGCAATTGGCGCGCTCGGAACCTTCCACGATTGGCGGCATCGATAGCGTTATGTGTATCATGTTCATGATGATAACTATTGCTATTAATGTTTTAAGAGTAAATGGGAGTGAGTAATCAATATGCTGGTGCTAACTCAGCTAAACTATTGGTGCCGTGTTATTGACTTTGCTTGCTCGTCAGCGGAACTTTCCCCAAGTTTAACTATATTAGAAACCCTCCTCCCGCCTTCCTTGCTCCTTCGTACATCTACTTGATAGCCAAACATTTGCATTTCTTTCTAAGATAAACGAAGCAGCATGTCCTCTCATTCAGTAACAAAGCTTCAACCAGAACATTTTCGATTTCCGATCTTACCTCTACTTCGACTTTCACCCACATGAGCCCCTAAACATCTAAATTTCCGAACCGGAATTACGCCTAGATTAGAATCCCTTGACGCTAGAGATTCACGGAGTATCACATGCGAAGCATTACAATCAATGCTTGAGACTTAGGCCGCAGGCCTGTCTTGCTTGTAGGGCTGGACGCGCCATTGGAGTAAACTCCACAGGGTTTATGTCAGTACATATTACCAGTTATATTATACCACGGCTTTACTGTACGAAAGCTCGTCTGACCTTATTATCAGTGCGTCGTGTAAGGACTGTGTGTTATCACGAGGTAACAGGGTATGGCCGCTATATATCCCTACTTGTTAGGGTAAGCAGATCTTCCTCTGGTTTATGGGCTAGTGAGAACTCTGTGAACTATCGAAAGATCGAGTTTGGACCTGAGGTCGCGGGCTCTGAGTCTCTCTGTTAGGCAGGCGTAGGACCACTCGATAGAGAGTTTGATTCTAATATCCTGCAGCATAATCGTGGGGGCAACGTCGTCGTTGCTCATCTGTTACTCAAAATAGCATCGTGTATAGGACAGCATAAGAGAACAACACCCACAATCACATGCGGCAATAGAATTACGAGACCGGTCTGTCATACGCAAGCTCGTATGTCCAGATAATAGTCAGCTCGAGTGCGAACTTTGTTTTTCTTCCTTTATTTTCGCCCATAGGCTGGCCCGGCATTGTGATTCTACCAACCACACGCACAGCGTGTCCTTAGCGCCGGCCGTCTCTCTGCGGCTACGGCATATAGGATGATATCTGATAGCAGATTGGGGGCGGCAAACAGGAATGACATGGGATGCCATGCCCTCCTGAGACACGGACAGGCGGGAGAGGGGCCGCTTTATAAGAAGCGCGTCTCATTGGCGACACAGTAAGGCTCTGGCGAGGCGGCGACCCCTCCGCATGGCTGCTTTCGGCAGTCCGATGCAGTCGGCTCTTGTTCAAAAGCAAAATCCTTCCGAGATGCATGCAGGAACTCCAATAAGCATGCTTGTACAACATCGGGCAACGCAGTTGGACTTGTGGCTCACTGTGCTCCAACCAGAGTGTGCATTCTTTCTAAAACAGAGCGACTATGTTTGATGTGCAACAAGGTAGAAGTGCCACTGTAACAAATGAGGCTGCATGGCGTCTTCAGCTCGTCTGAAAAAGGTACGCCACAGTCCTATTTAAATCAGCGCGCATCTCAGCTAGCCTTGCCAATGTGTTGAGCAAACTTTGATGGCATTGTAACTGAATAACCTTGTAAAGTAGAAGAAGAGGCTCACACGTACAAGTGTACTTCTTAGCAAATTGGTATACCTCCTTTATATATAGCGACATAGAGCAAATTTCAGGTTTAGCGGCCAATTTCTCATATGATACTATGAACCAAACTATACATTAAAACGCCTTCTATACTCTAGTTCTGAACCAGGCGATATACCTCACTCTCAACAACGTGACGCTGGCTTCCCTAGCTAGAACACTCACTTCAACCTGCTACTGTATCAACTCTGCCTGCCATGAGTGATACATTGGTGGGTTGGACGTCAAGCCCAAATTCGCGAGGCACACTTGACATCATTTGGTCTTGCGTCTTCGTCGTTTTCCTCTCTACATGGACAACTCTTCACATCAATGTTCCGCCGGTCAAGAAAAGCCCCTTGTGGCGACTGAAGAGTAAAGCTCTACTCATGTGCGTTGGCCTGCTCGCACCGGAACTCGTGGCAACGATTGCGTTTACGGAGCTTCGAACAGCGCTTACGGTTCAGAGCCATATGAAGGAACTTGGTTATAAAGATTGGTCGCTGGCTCAAAGCTTTTTCGTGGCTATGGGTGGTTACATGCTTCGTTTCAATGGCGATCACATACCTATCTCTGGGGAGAACTTTATCAAATGGCAGCGCAGTGGTGCCATCAGAGTCCTAGGATCCACGGAAACGATGGAGGCTATCCGTATTGGTAGCCAAAGCACAGTGGTTGAACTCCCCTGGGTTTCAAAAGAAGATATAACCGCGCGAGGAAAGGCAGATGTCTTACTTAAGGGCATCGCATGCGCACAGATTGGTTGGCTTCTGGTGCAATATATCGCACGACGTGCACAATCACTGGCAACTTCTTCGCTTGAAGCATTGACAGTGGCATATGTCATTTGTGCTTTATTCTCCTATGCCGCATGGTGGAAGAAGCCGTACGACTTGGAGTCACCGACATCCACTGCGGTCTCCCGAGAGCATGAAGTAACCCCTCTGCTCAAGGACATACCCCTTTCAATTCCTATGCTTGACGACCCAAACCTACCCCTTCTTCACGATATACTGTGGACATATGTTCTGCCTTGCACCGCAGCAGTTTTGTCGTTTAGTGTCCTGCACTTCCTGGCATGGGACGACTACTTTGGCTCGCGGACCGAAGAATGGTTTTGGAAAGCATCGTCGATCCTGTTTGTATGGTTCCACATAATTTTTCTGGGGTTTGCCGCTTACATGGAGAAATGTATGAAAATATCGCCGACCGCAGCTAATATCGCTGTAATTGGTAATTGTGCTGAGATAAAGGCAATCTGGTATGTGTTTCGTGGGATAAAATACTTGACTTTTAGGAACAGCAGTGCAACACTAAACCGGATGGATAAGGCCTTGATGAAAATGTGCCATACAGAGTATCCACTAAATTGGCCCATTGTCTTCTTTTTCGTTACTCATACTGTCTGTTATTTTGCAGGGCGTTTCTTCGTTTTAATTGAGGCTTTCGCGTCGCTGAGGCGCGCCCCAGCTGGGTTGTATCAAGATATTCACTGGTCCGGATTCATACCGCACGTCCATTGAGTTAAGTAGAGAATAGAGTTTAGTAGAGTTCAGAGTTTAGGTATCTGTTGCTCAAATTGACTCAGCAGGTGTACACTTTATAGGGGTTCGCGCTAGAGGAGGACAATTTAAAGGTAGACATACGGCTAAAGACATGACGCCGTGAGATGTCGTGAGACGCAGCGAGAAATTATTTTCCGGCTTTTCTAATTCGTCATTGTTTAGCATTCAGGTCCGGATATTAGCTTTCTCTCTCATGCTCACGCGCATGACCATCCCGTCAACCGGCACACTTGTAACTGTGTGTTCATTCCACACCTCCCTTTCCTTCTCACCTCCACCCGGTGGCACCCGTCCTGTCAACCCGACCTTCTCAAATACAAACCCTCTAGCAACAGAAACAAGCACCGCGATACCTTCCAGTGTCGCCAGCTCTTGTCCAATACAATTACGCGGCCCGCGTTCGAAAGGACGATACGCCCCTGTAGGTAGCGCAGCGACATAGTCTTCGTCGAGCCAGCGGCTGGGATTAAAAAGGTGGGCATCAGGACCCCAAACATTATGGTTGCGATGGATTAGAAATTGTGAGATGTAAATCTGCATACCGGCAATGGAGACGGGATGCGAGGGAAGAGGGAGCGAAAGGGAAGTTGTTTCCCACGGAACTACGCGCACAGTAGAGGCCGGGGGGTGTAGGCGGAGGGCCTCCTTTATGAAGGCCCTGGTGAATGGTAATTGGGAAGTCAAGAGCGACTCCGACTCTGCTGTAGCGAGCGAGGAAAGTGCTTTCAGGGCAGAGAATGGGTCGCGACCAAAGACTTCATCATGTTCTTGGCGAAGGCGTGAGAGAATCTCAGCATGATGCTCAGAGTGGCTAGCTTTGCTCATCTCGTAGCAGATCCATTGGATGAGCGTGGCGGTTGTGTCCTGCCCGGCGAAAAGGAAGCTCTTGACCTGGTCGACACAGCTGCGTACTAGATCTTTGTTGAGAGGAAGGCCGGACACTGCGAGCTGTGTAATGGATTTAGATCCGATATCTGTGGAGCTGATGCGCTCTTTGACGATAGCCGTAAGCTTGTACTGGAAGATAGTTTCGTAGAAGAAAGATTTCAGTGGCCGGATAGGGTCGATCGTATGCCAACCAACACCCTGGCCTACAGCGTAAACCATATTGCTAAGGCGTCGGCTAACTGTGAGAAAGCCAGCAAACGATTTCGCACCTTGGCCCTCGGGCGTGGATTGCGCATTGAAATCATGCGCGATCGTGAGTTGAGCAATGATATCGGCAGTGAGATCTTGCGCGTAGTCCGCCAACTTAAATGCCTTGCCGCTTTCCGCAAGAGACTCCAGGCG
The DNA here is from genome assembly GCA_000750815.1 of Pseudogymnoascus sp. VKM F-4516 (FW-969). Classification (NCBI taxonomy): domain Eukaryota; kingdom Fungi; phylum Ascomycota; class Leotiomycetes; order Thelebolales; family Thelebolaceae; genus Pseudogymnoascus; species Pseudogymnoascus sp. VKM F-4516 (FW-969). The sequence continues at coordinate 11,324 of JPJZ01001563.1, read as the reverse complement.
TCCCACAAAAATCTCTACCTTCGAGAGAATGGAGCCAGTGAGAGAATGTATGTATTTCGGCTGGAAACCTGGGTTGAAGCGCTTGCGCATTTCCCTCCATGCTGCACCCTCCTTTGTGATTATAGATTCGGCGCCAAGGACTGGCTTTAGGGCGTGGTAATTGTTACTTTTCGGAATAGAGTGTTTAAATTCCTTTGTCGCATTGACCAGTGCCTCTGCATACTGCGGTTCCGCTATGATCAAAAATCCGCGATCTTCAACGGGCGCGAGGTCCGCCATGAAGCAGCCTGGTTCACCAAGTTCCCGCCAGATCTCCTCGAAGCCATAATCGGGGTGGCGCTTCAATGATGGTTTCAGCCGTTCACCCGCGTTGATTATATTGCCCCATATTAGGTGCCGTGGGAGGGATGGGATGTCGTAGTAGCGGGTGCGAACACGGTGAGCCTTGTATATCCATTGGGATATTCGGTATGAGAAATACACTGCAAAAATGACAAGAAACGTACTTCGAATGTTATAGACTGGTTCTAGTTGCGTTATCGCTTCCATACTTCCAAATAGTAGTATTGAAAGGGTCAGGAAATAAGGTAGTTTGGAAATGCTGCCGGTTGCACGAAGCTTTAATAAAACAAACAAAAGGTATCCGCGACGTCGCAGAGCTTCGAGCTCAGCCTCAACCTCAGCCTTAACCTCAGCGTCTCCATTGTTTAACATATCACATTCACGTTTCCCCTTTCCGTTGAGGCATTTCCGCTATTGGCTGTCACACCTTCCTTTTTCTCTACCTATTGTCTTACCTATTGTCACATTGTAGGATCGCACCTACAGCCTTGCAGCCAACCCCGCGCCACAACGTCGAAAGGAGCGGCGGCAATGCTGTTACCCGACCCTCGTCTAAATGTGGATGGGCGGGAGGGGCCTCCCACCACATTAGCGCATGCTGCCAAGCATTTATGTCACATCAGATCGGCATTCAACTAGTGTATATCAGACTTCAAATTGTGTGTTCATTGTCGGCGCATAAATCCCTGGGAAGGTGGAGAAATGGCGAGGTGGTGACGAAGAAGGGGTCGGGATTATAGATCCAGGAGAAATGGCGAGGTTCTGACGAAGAGGGGTAGTGATATAGAACCAGGAATGGAGAGACTATGACAAAGAAGGGGTCGATATTATATAGCCAGGAGACCTAGGAGATGGTAAGGGACCATGTGGACGGCTGGTAGATAAATATCAATGGCATGACTTGACCCTCTTATTCCCTTTCTCCCCTGACTTCGGTCTTAAGACAACTTCGAATGAATTGAGTCAAGGAAACCACAATTTCACCAGTATTCCATTATCACAATTCGCACCCAGGCAGCAAATCATAGTGAAAAGTATTTATTAACCTCCTCTACGGAGAATATATATATTATCCCCTTCCATCCTCGACGCTGAGAATCTAAATATCTACTTCCAGTTCTCGTCCTAAGCCATACTTTAAAGCACAGCACAGCACAGCAAGAAAATACAAGTTCCCCCTTCTCATCCCCTATCAAGCACAGCACAGCATAGCACAGCAAGAAAAAACAAATATCCCCTTTCCAACCCCTATCGAGCACAGCTCAGGATATCAACTCCTTCGTCCACTAAACCGCCCACTCACTTACTCAAGTCAAAAGAAAGAAAAAATAATCTCCAGCCTCAGATCCAGCCAGGCTCTTCTTTCATTCCCAAATCTCCAGCCCAAAGAGTGGTATGGTCCCAAACGCCAATCGAGAGTGCCCGACTCATCTACTCTCCCCCAAAAAAAACAAATCGTCTCGTTTCATGCCTCATCATAACATAGATTTAGCAAACCCCGAAGCGCCCTCATTAAAATCCACCATAAACGCCTTCTTTTGTTTCAAACCTTTATAACTCCATCCCGTGATATATTACGCCATAAAGCAAGCAAAAGTCAAAAAAGACACATTTCGCAAATCAACCCCATCGACCGCTCCATTTACGGTGCGGCCAATGCGCTGATTGCTGAGCTTATTGCATATGCTGCTGGTTTCCCGGTTGGAGTCCCAATCCAGCCATGCCAGCCACAGCACCGCCAACCATAGAATCTCCGCCAAGGACTCCAAGGCGCAACTGCTGCCACATTCCCCAGAGGCTTCCCTCTGGTGCCTCGACCGGCATGGGAAGCGGCTGCAACCCTCTCTGTCTGCGCCAGAAGTTCGCGCGCTCCGCCCACGTCGGCCCAACGAGCCAGCCCCAGCGCGCGAGCATGTCGCCCGAGAACTCCCAGCCTACGTCGCTGTACGCGTCGTCACCCCAGATGGTCAGGCGATGATGCTCGTCCATATGGGGTGTGAGTAGGAGGTAGTCAAATTCGTACATGAATGCGGCGGAAACGTCGGCGCCGGCGATGCAAAGACGGTCGCGGAGGACGGGCGAGGGTAGCAGGTCTACGCCGAAGTAGTGGGGCGTTGAGAGTTGCATGGCGGTCGGGCGAAAGGTGGTTGGGAGAGAGGGGGCGAGGGCAACGAGGATTTGTGTGTGGCGAGGGCATGGCTGCTGGTTGGAAGTTGGGGGAGGGAAGGATTGGGCCTCCGCGAACAATTGCGAGAAGAGAGTCAAGATCGCGTTGCTGGTTTTCGCGCGATTAGCGAGCACCAAAGCGATGAAGCTGATGTGTTGTTAGTGAGAGCTATAAAAAAAAAAGAGAACGGTAGACTTACTTTGGTTGCTCAGACGACGCAGATCGGCTCGAAGAGGCGTGAGAAGGAAGGGGCATACTCTGGAAAGGCGCGGTCCTCGATGCAACCGCGCCGAAGTCCATGTTTCCTGTCATATCCTGACTGCCTCTCGAACCCAGCGGGTGGGCCATAGAGTACTGCATGTTGCTCGAGGACGGCGCAGCTCCTGCAAATGCCTGCATGGCGCTTGGCAACATCGCCGAGGTAATGGCAAGCTGGTTCGCAGGCAGCATGTTAGAGGATCCGAGGGCGTCCATCATAGAGCCATCATTGGTCATGGACTCATATATGCTCGAGGCGGAGGAGCCAATCGACGAATTGCGCTGCGCCGACGCCGACGCTGACGGTACGACAGGTGGAAGAGGCATGGACTCGTTATAATTCATGCCGTTGGAGTAGAGAATTGACTTGAGGTTCTCAATATGTACCCGCAGCTCGTCGTTCTGCTTGCGAAGATAGAAAATCTCATTTCCCTGGTCATTTACCGCGATGACCTGGGCTTCCTCAAGCTTTGTCATTCGGTCTTTTCGGCGTCGGCCTTGAGGGTATTAGCTACTGTGCGTGCAGTGTGTGTATTTGAAGGGACAGCTGGACTCACGGAATTCTCGTTGGGCTATGCGGTTATACTAGACATAATGAGTTAGTATTATGAGCATGTTAACAGTGGACAGGTAGAACATACCTCTCTTTTCTTGCGTAGTTTCCTGGATTCTTCGCTTTCTTCGGGATCAGATCTGGAGCCACCTTCGACGCTGGCCTCCGGAGTGCCCTCCAGCTGTCCATCCATGTATTCGTCCATGTTGGACTCCGACTTAACACGTATGTCATGGCCTGGCCGCAACGGAAACCCGGTGGGTGAGCCACTCATTTGGCCGACGCGAATGAATGTGCTCTCCACCTTCGTTCCTTCCCAGCATATAATAGATCGTTCGATAAACGGGTAGGTGCGTATGAGTGTTAGTCTGTAGCTAAGCTGTGTGTCTATAAACCAGAAAACCGGTAAGAGAAGGAAGGCACGAGCAGTAATATATCAACCACCCGCCTCGCTCTTTCCACACAAACTGCAAGCCAAGAAAGAGAAATCGAGACCCTCCGACGACCGAGAGCGTGCCCCCCCATTTAAGGTTTCAAGCCCCTAGCCGTGCCCTACAAGCTCCTACAAGCCCAATCATAATCGCAGGCAGCCATGACACGACTATGACGGTGCCCCTCAGCCCTCCGCTGTCACCATGGCGTGAGCGCTAATAGTATGACGCTGTGACCCATAGCCTGCCCAAACGGCCTCATACGATGTGACTCGCGGCACGGGCGTGTGCGGTTCATCATTCAACCGAGGAAACGGGGCCATGGCATGGGACCGTCGGTGCTCCGAGCACGAGATGCCAGAGCGGTGGTTGGACACACCAAGCGCGTGGGAGGGGAGAGGAGGGGCAGATGAGGTGAGCGTACTGAGGCTGAGGGCGGAAGGTTCGCATGCCGAGAGGGATTTCGGCGTGGCCTTGGTGCCTTCGGGGATTGGGGACGGGGATTGGGAGGTGGTGAGCCACATCTACGATGCCTACCTTCCTACTTCTCTCGCTGTCCGTGGTTCCCGCGGGGAGTCAGAGTGCGGAGCCACACTGTGGCATGGGGTGTTGAAACAACCTAATATCAGCCCTTTGTGCTATGGGAGGGGGGTAAGCGGTAAGCGCAGGTCCCATGCATAAAGGCGGAGCAAGAGCAGCAGGGGCGGCCGGCGGGGAGGAGGAGATAAAGTGGCAGGCAGATGAGGCAGATGGATAGTTGGCAGGGGAGTGGGGTGATATTGTAATCGTAGAAATTCCCTGTTCTAGATAACAACTCCGGGCGGAGGCCATGTGTCAGGTACAGAGAGGGGCCTAGATGCCACAGGGCAATTTGGAAGGAACGAGTGGCGCTCCCACTGCTCCTTCCTTCTCTCTTGTGTCTTGTGTCCTCTTTGAGAACGAAGGATGAGGTGAGGGCACCAGCCACACCGTGGCGCGTACACCACCACACCACACCATTTATTTCCGCCGCCACGATCCTTCAAGCCACATATCTCACAAACCTCACCTCACCTCTTCCCTCACCTCACCCTCTTCACTCACCTCCCTCATCTCCCTCACCTCACCAATCCCCAAAATCCCGAGTTGAAAATAAATCCCCGAGTCCCCGAATTTCAAATCCCACCTTTCCCCCCATACACTGCACACTACAGTAAGTACAGTAATCAAACCCCCCCACTTACGCTGACGTCCCGCCCCGCCACCCGGCCAGAGCGTGTGGCGCAGCTTCGCACTATCCCCCATGCAACCTCAACCGCGCCCAGCCGCCCTCGGCCACGCCCGCGCGCGCGTCTAGTAACCCTGTAGTTGGGATAGTCTAATCCGGGTGTTATCGTTTCTAATCCGGATGCGGGTGGTTCGGCAGTTTCGTGGTTTGAGGGACGGGGTGGCCGAGGCGGGGAGGTGAGAGATGAGTGCCTTGGGACGTGAGGTTATGCACATGCGGGGATTGGGGGATGACAGAGGTGAGGTTCGGCATTTGTGCTTGTGCTCGTGCTTGTGATACTATAGCTCCTGCCTATGCATTGGAAATAGAGCATGCATCCAAATGCTGCGCACGTCTCCCACAGCGACCAAGCTCTGATTACAGAATATCCCATCCATCAATCCCACTTTAGCTCCCACCCTGTCTCACTCCCCATCCCCACCTCAACTGACACCTCCCCTCCCCACCTACACCGGAACACCCTCCATCCGAACCTCATACGCGTCCCAAGCTCCTGCAGGCAAACAGACCCCGCTAGGTTAATCACCGAGTCACTTGGCTTGAGGGGGGATTCAGCCCTATGATACGAATCAGCCTTGCGGTGGGTGGGAGGTGGGTGAGTGTGCATGGGGATGATGGATTGGGATTCTAAGGTGGGACGGAGTCATATCCGAATCTGAATGATGTGGTATGGATCTTGCTTGGCCTGTTTATTATACATTCGCCCCTTCAAGGCAACGACTGTGGACGGTCGGATTCCCCGTTCTTGAGCGGCGGGATAGGATTTCTGTGGGAAATTGATTACATAGCATCCCTCGGCGAAGGGCGTGGGGTCAGTATCAGTAATCATGGGGATGAAGGAGGTATGGATGATGGGATGGACGAAGGAAAGTAGGTTATGGCAGACACTCAGTAGCGGACATACTCTCACCATATATAGACATAGCTTCACACATTCACTTTGAATCAACAATTATCAACACAACACTCGATTCGAATGAACAAATATCTCTAGCTACTAGTTTACCCACCACCCCCAAGAAAGCTGACATATAACAGTGAACCCGGCTGAGACTTTGCAGCCACCTCGGTCGGCGATGGACAACCAGAGTTGACAACTGTAAACATCTGTCGGATTCACTGTCGCATGATGCCTCCTTGGAGATGGTGGATAAACCCCTAGATTAACCAATACTAATGCAACCGCAATGCAAGAAAGTATAACATGCCATGCCTTCAACGATGCCAATAATTAAACCATGCTCTCATACCCTTTTCACGAAATAAACAACAGTAGACCCGCCCATGCAAAAACAAATAAAGACGGCGAATATTTCAAACCCCATTTCAATACTATATTATCAAAAACCGAGCTCAAACAACAACAAATATCATGCATCTCTACACCCCGCTGCTCCCCTTCTAAATAAATAACATCCCCACAAGCTATTCCTCCCTCCATCAAGTCATCCTTACACCAAACCCCGTAGGGCTCAATGCACACACTTCCATTCCCATCACCAGATCATCACAAACTCCACTTATAAAGCGAAGAAAGCAACAACGGCAGCAACCATGGCCAGGTTGGCACCGACCTTGGAGGCAGCGCCAGTGTTATCCGGGGCGGTGGTCTCGGACGAGGTAGGGGCGGAGGTATCCTCGGCAGTCGAAGATGGGGCCTCGGTCTCGGTGGAGGAAGCGGCCTCGGTGGAAGAGCTGGAAACGGCCGTGGTCATGGTGGTGCTGGAGGCCTTGGTGGAGGTGGAGGACTCCTCCTTAGTTGAGGTGCTGGAAGCTTTAGTAGAGGTCGAGGAAGCCTTGGTAGAGGTAGGCGCGGCAGTGGAGGAAACCTTGGTAGAAGACTCAGTGTCGTCGCCGGTGCCTGGGTTGGTGTTGCCAGAGCCTCCGGAGATCTTGATGGATTGCCAGCTGCCGGTCATGTCGCTGTAGGAGTACGATCCGGCGCCGGCGTTGGCATCGGTCACGGTGACGCTCTTGACGACCATCTTGTAGTCCTGGTTGCCGCCGAACTGGGCAAGGCCACCAGCCCACTGGACGGTTCCGGGAGGGGCGGTGGAGGATCCAGCGACCCACGAGCCGATCTTGACCTTCATGGGAGTCTGGGGGTAGCGGGTTCCGCCCTTGGCCTCATCGTAGGTGAGGGTACGGACTGGGGCACCGTTGATGGACCAGACGAGCTTCTCGGCGGTCCAGTCGAGGCGGTAGGTGTGGAACTCGTCCTGGGGGTTGGCAACGGCGTGGAATCCTCCACGGTCGAAGGTGCTGTCGTCACCCTTACCGAAGTAGTTGGACTGGACCTGCTTGGTGTCCGAACCGATCCACTCCCAGTCGACCTCATCGAGATCATCAGACTCGAGCACGAACGAGGACACGATGCCCTGTCCGGGGGACGCCTTCATGACAACCTCGACGCTGCCGAAGAAGAAGTACCAGTTGGACTCCATGGTGGGAGCCTGCTTCTCGTTGGAGATGTCGAAGACGACACCATCGCTAGTGTGGCTGAGGGTGGTGCCGGGGAGAGCAGTGAAGTCCTTGGACTCGCCCTGGGTGAAGTCGATGGTCTTGGTGGTGCCGAGAGCCTTGTCATCGGGGCACTCTAGAGGAAGAGATGTCAGTCGCTGCTGAGCGCGTCAGTTGGAGCTGTTGGGGGAAACTCACTCTTCTCGAGAGGCTGGCAGTCAGTGTGAGTCTGAGCAGCGACGAGCTGAGCCACGGCAAGGAGCGCCGCAGCGGAGAAAAAGTTGGTGCGCATATTGAGAGATTTCGATAATATTAATGTAATGGAGTATGGTACAGGTAGTTGAAATAGATTCGAGTAAAAAGGGGAAAGTAGGTAAACGACGGTAGAATCCTTGCTTTCGCGAACAGTTGAAAACGTTTAAAACGAGTGTGGTGAATCTGATAAAACAGAAAAAGTTGAGAGAAAGAGACGATGCAAGGGAAATGCAACGCTTTGATGGAGGTTGTTTGATGGGTATGGAGATGAAAGGAGGAGGAGAGGAGAGAGGATCTGGGTGCTGGAGCGAGACAGCAGATCTTTAAATGAATTCGGCGTGACTGAAGGGTGGGTGGGGTTAGTGGCTGTTTCGAGAAACCTACACGAGGTACCACGACAGGGGGGGTTAGGGGTACGATGTGGTACTTGGGGGGAGGAGGAGGGAGAGGAGGTAATTGCATATTAAATGGTATAAAGTAGAGGTATCTGGTACATGTACTACAAGCAGATGGGAGCACATTCCAGGCAGAGATGAGACCAGTAGAGAGCAGAAGAGGAGGAGAGGAGTACCTGAGGAGGTACAAGAATAGGGCGAAGAAGAGAGTACCACCACTAAGAGTTACTACTAGATGCATACCAACAGACTTGAGGGGACGAGCAACAGATAGCACAGCCGACGGTAGCCAATACGAGGCCAGACCAGACGAATTAAGTGGCTCTTTATTGTCTGTCTTAGCTCTGTTTAGGGCAACTATTTACTCCCTAACTGCCCAAACGAGGTAGAATGGGGCAGAATGGGGCCAGCTGTGGTGGTTTGGGGTTAGTTCCCCGGCTTAGCCAGGCACCGATCAACCCCACCTATACCGCATTTAGGGGTCGACCAGGGGATAAAGTGTACTTATCGGTAGGGTACGCGTGTACTCTGTGTAGTACATGCTCCAGTAATGGTGATGTTAGTGATGGTACACATGATAGTTCACATTTACTGGTGTGGAGGCATTGTTAGTGCTCTTATTGCTCTCTTACTGCATGTACCCTCACTGCTCTTACTGATGCTATAGTAAGTATTGTGGCATAAAAAGCACTCTCTCGTATTCCGCCTCGGCGCCGCCTATTGGCTCGGCGTCATCTCTCTCGTGGTCTAATGGGGTCAATTCGATCAATCTGAGAATAGTCGCCCAGTCTATCCAAGCAAGCAAGCCCTTATTGCCTTACCATACCATCAATCATCCAGTACTGTACCATCAATCATCCACCTAACAACCAGCCGCCCTCCTCGTCTCCGTATTTCCTGTACATCACCACATCCCCCCTAATCGCAAACATCCCAAATCGTCGATCCTCACCCATTAAACCGACGATCACCAACGTCAGTTCTCCAGTATTCTCCAGTTTTGATTGAGAACGATCACCGATCACCAGAGTACTATGTAAACAAACCCAACAGCCTTAGCCGTGTGTTGGTGGTACTTAGCGACTTAGCGACTTAGCGATAAATGTACTCACTAGACACAGGCACAGGGCACATCCCGTCGCTCGTTCGCGACCCCATCAGTGGGCAGATGGTACAAGAGGACCCTGAGATGTGAAACCACTGTAAACACGCGCAAACACGCACGCGGCCCCTTTGTGCGTGAGAGGAGGGAGTATCATCATCATAATCGTCACGGTACACTTTTATCCCCATTAATTGAGTTACTTCAAAACTTCACCTTACTCATGGATAGACACACAGCCGAAAACAGGTAATTCAAACAATTAACCCCACCGCACATCACATCATTAAAAAAACCTCCCAAAAATAAATAAAATAAAATATTTTCCCTTTCTTGCCTGCCTGACCTTCTCTCCCTTGCTGCGCCGCATCCCCATCTCCCAAGCACCCGCTAACTACGCCCCAACTTCGCCTAGCGCGCATCGCAATCACCACCACACCCCATCCCCAGGCGTATTTCCGTACGGGGTTGCTATTTTAGGAACACCACACACAGCACACAGAACTCGCATCTTCACCCACACACGCGCTCACCGACGGGCGTGGGCGCATGTGTGCCTCGTATCAGCGGCGGGTGCGTGAATCTTTTCTTGGAGGGAGTACTGACTGTACGAAGTGTGCATTGATGTACTGTTCAATTGATTAAATTCGCGATAAATTGGGTAAAGTAGAGGATGAGTTAATAGGAGGGCATATACGAGGCAGCATGACAGCATGACAGCATGACAGCAGGTGGCAAACAACTCACTCTTTCATCGTCACAACACTCCCGGTGTAACAAACACCAAGACTCAGCCTCCCCGCCACTATCACCAACTACCATCACTAACACAACGCCTCCTCCCGTCCAACGTCCCACAGACACTCCCTCCCTTCACCGCACCCATCAATCATCCATCAGTCACTACTCATCTCCCCATCACCACCGCCCAGACCTGCCCAGACCCCCAACACAAGACCTCTCATTTCGGCACAACCTTCTTCCGCCCCGCTTTCCGCGTGTCTTGGCGATTGCGGTCTAGGTGCCTGCCGTGTAGGGGGTGGGGAGTGCCGATACCCAGGGACGGGAAGGATTGGGTGGAGTGTTCGGGGATGACTGGAGTACTGTCGGTGTGTTGCTGTGCCGCAGGGGCGAGGTGGATGGGGCTGGCTGGGGACTGGAACTGGATCCGGATCTGTACCGGGGGAAGGGGGAGTTTGATGAGGTTTGTGCTGGGTGGGACTGAGCTGGGCTGGACTGGGCCGAAGAGAAGGGGTGACAGGTGACAAACGCGTGACTGACTGACAGATGAACGGACGGACGGACGGACGGCTGCTGCTGTTGTGGAGGCAGAGCTGGAGTTATGTGTTTTGGGTTGTGCGTTTTATGCTGTGCCGTGCTGACTGATACGGTTTGGGGTTTCAGGTAGGTCGGAGGAGGGGGTTTGTCTGGCCACATATATATAATGCTGCGGCGATATTGTTTGACGACGACAGTTTTGGCAGGTGGACAGCTTACTGCTGTTATATTTCTGGGTGGTTACTGGAGGTATTTTGGTTTGGACGGTATCACTATTTCTTATTTGTTTGGTTTTTTATATATTTTCCCATTTATTTTCATCCGATTTTATTTGTTCCTGTTAGAGGGGGATTCTGTTCGATTACCCAATACTTTTTAACACCCCATACCATATGATAAGAGGAGACAAACTGTATTCTTCTATCTTACACAACCCGTTCTTCATACCATCCATCTGTCCACCCATCAAGTGAGGGGGATGGTTCACCCTTAACGCCTGAGCCGCTGCTTAAATGCTATGTACACGCTCTTTGATAATCATATCTTCATCAATCATCCCGCCGAGTCTTCCTCCCCGTATTCCTGCTTTCGTTTCGGTTCTCTTCCCCATATTTCTGTTTCCCTTTTGTTTTGCTCACTTGGTTCCTTCATGTTTCCATCCGTCTCCAGTCCACCTCTTCACAAACCACCCCCCTCTTTCATCCTTCAGCCCACCTCTTTCGTCAATCACCCCCTTCTTTCTTCCTTTAACACCCCTCGCATCTCATATATCAACCCCCCGCCCCAAAAGCCCTCACCAACCCCATCGCCGCCCCC